>JALBCR010003390.1:0-283565 GCA_030710515.1 Abscondita cerata | reverse complement strand
CGTTGATTGAAATATTGGTAAAGATAGTCAACCTTACGGGATTATGCGACCCCGAAATTTGTTCTAAACATCAGAGGTCGGTAGTATCGCTTTGTGCTAAGAAAATACGTCAATTGTATTGTAGAATTTACAGAACAGTATTGCCGATAAATGTGAAATAGAAAACTGTAATTTTGCTGATAGTTTATGCTAAGGCACGACATTGTTGCCAATGCATCATGCCGTTGATTGAAATATTGGTGCATTGAGTCAATGTTGACAAACAAACAAAAACATGCGTTCTACAATATACAAGAATTTATTGATTTTTGTCGACGTACTAATTAAATGTGTGTCCTTTGTTATATATTTTTTTCTATTGTCTGTTAATTGTTCAATGTAATAATATTTATTTGTATCTTTCTTACGTAAGGTTATAACAATGGTTATACCATCATGACAAACACATATATGTACAAAGATTGTATACATACACATGTGAATAAAGTTTATTATTATGAAAAAACCTGCAGATTTAAAAGTATTAATTTCGTAAAGAAATCGTTGAAAAACGTTCTCCCAAAAAAACAATTTCTTTAAATACTTTTGAAAATTCCATACTCATATATTTATTACATTAACATCGTTTATCCGTTGAAAATGTTTTAAAATCTATTAGGCTTACGCAAGTAAATTTCTAAATTTTGGTCATTGAAATTAAAATTTTTAACATAGAAACGCTATCCCTTTTATGTTGGAACGAATGTTGAATTTTCTTATATTACAATCTAACGTACTCAACTGTTTGCATCTAAACAATATTATAACAAGCCTACTCATTTACTAAAGGTGTTGCTAAAAGTATGCAATTGTAGAATTTCTGACTAAGCCGATAAGGAATGTGACTCATAAACGATAATCCGGAAGACTCCTCGTAATACATTTGTTTTTTTATTAAACTATTTAAAAATTATGGTTTATTGGAAAAATTAAACTCCGTATAAAAAATGTCTCAACAGCAGTGTGAATTCATGGTTCAGAGAATGCGACACTCATAAACTGTTAATTATCGATCAGTTGGTTAAAATAAAACTATATCGAACCTTAAAGTGGGAGGCTAATAAACATATTTCTAATAGCTATAATTACAGTGATGTCACAAAACCACACCGTAAAATAAGAATATTATCTGCATAAATAAGTGTAAATGTTTGATATGTTTTATGTATAGCATTGTATTAGGTACGTTATTATTTATGTGTAAATTGTTTGTAAATTATTACTATTATTTTAGATCAGTTGGAATTGTAATTTTTGAAACAATGTTTATAATTAATGAGCTATTTTTACTTTAATTAAACTATTTTAATTCGAAACCATGATATTTTGATACAGTTTCAAAGAGTAAAATCCTAACTTTTTATCTCTACTAACAGATAACAAAGTGTCACTTTTCGTAAATTATTTTTTCCCTCGGGAAAAAGTGAGTACTATTTTTAACACCAAATTTCCCTCAATAATTTTCTAATTCTATTGTAATATGATTTTTCAATATTAAATCGTCATTTATTTCGTCACAGAAAAGAATAGTGTATTATACACGTATTATCCGCACCGCGTCGGGAGACAACACACCTCAAGCTAAAATCTAGTACTTTTATTTTTAGAAGTAATAGGAATAGGTTTTATTACCAAGTGAATTTAAATTTGAAGGTCTAGTGGAACCCACTTTCCCTAAAAACACGGTAACTTGTTGCCTTTTGAATTGAAAAATTTGAAAACCAATTTTTATTTAAAATCCTTTTCAACTGAACACGTAAAACAAGTAGATACAAAACCAATAATTTTGCGTTTCTGAACTCTAGTGGTATTTCTCCCAGTATGTTCTACTTTATTCCTAACGAAGTTATTAAATGACAAACAAATGTCAACATTATTATTTGCAAGTTAAAAATAAAGTGCAAGCATAATTTGTAAAATAATTGTTTCTTATTTATCTAACACCGACCAAACCAAACTGTTTTAACAAATAACGCTTCGCATGTATTTTAGTAAATTATTAAAAAACATTGTCATTAAAATCCAAGATATGTATCATCAATGGTATTATTCATAAATGAAAAATTCGTCACTTTTAATTACTAGTTAATACGTTTACTAAATATTTGAAAACGTTGCAACATTGTATTGACAAAAGTAAATTTTACGGATTGTATGTTGCGCCATTTTTACAACGGTGGAATAAATTGAACTATTCTATTTCAAGAATCGTACACATTATAACTTAGCGCTTCAGTACAGGTGAAAAAGTAAACAAAAACGCAACCCAACATGCATATGTGAATTGCATCCGTGATACAAGCAAATACAAGCGGTTGACTATCTTTACCAATATTTCAATCAACGGGTAATCTAACGCCATTAACTTTCTTTAAATTTTATAAAATAAAATGTATTCGATAAGATTCGGCACTAAAATCTGATCAATGTACCAACGTTTGAATTGTTATCAAAAATCATGTAGTCCTACATTATTATTACTTTTTAACATTGCTTGATCAATTTTGTTGGTAATATTGAGTTTGATTTCAATATACCGCAGTGGTTCAGTAAAATTCTGTATCGACGTGATCAAATTTATTGTTTGAGTGATTATATTGGTTATTTGATCCAATTATGAGATCAACATCGTTGAAAATGTTTCGCCATAAAACATTGAAAGTATTCGTCAATATTTTCCTCATCACCGGTTATATATTATTTAAACTTCAGTCACGTATTATAGTCATCCGTAATTACTTATTGAATTAAAAATAGTTTAAAGAAAAGTTGTGTATAATTAAATTATAAAACAATCCTTTGATTGAAGAAAAAATAAATATTTTCAAAATGTGTAGTTCTATGGTAACGCTTTTTCAGATAATCGATATCTAAATATTGTTGCAATGAATATATTGTGCACTAAAAGTTATAGACAATAAACGGTAAACGATCCCCAATCTTTTCCGTTAATTGGATACTGGTGAAAATATTCTTTACCAAAGTGGGAGCGTTCATTATTGATCAAACATCAAAAACATAGTTTAAACAAATGCTGTATAATCAACATTGAAAACAAATTTCACTTTAAGTTCAAATGTGGGAAATGAATGTATATTTAAATATTTCAAAATTTGCATTTGTGTAGTGTTAATGACACTTTTGTCTGTATTTCAAAATCAATGCCGATCTCAATACTATTATAAATAAAAAACACCATGTGTGATAAGTCTCCTAAAAATTGAAAACCTGGGTGGTTTTCTTTGAAACTTGTTTACTTAACGACTTCGATCATAATGGCCATCCCGAACAGTAGACTCGCTTTTTATAACGTGCCAACTCTGAGTCCAATTGGTTGAGAACAAGTGAAAAGAGTGTTAGCACTTTTTGGCTTCAAACTGTGGATGAACTCCCCCATCTTAATTATAAGATGTTGAGTAAACAAGTTCAGAATCATGTGTTAATCTATTCGTTACTCAGACAATCGATGTTTGTTTATATTGGTAAATTAATCTAGTGTAAGACATAAAAAGGTTTCAGAAACAGTATTCTAATTATTTACTACGTTTATCTCTCAATTATCGATTTGTCTGCAAAATTTCTCACAAATTCCACTCAAAATCGCTAAGACAATACGAATTTTTTTTCGTTGAAAAACTGAATTAACATACGCTAATTCTAAATGATGAGTTTACTAGTAGGTCAAGTACAATAATTTTAATCAATACGACAATGTAAGATCAGGACATCTAATGATATTAGTGCAAACTACTGAAAGCCTGTACAATCCTCATTTGGATTTGGATAGGGTCTAAATTTAAAAATTAAAATTCTGTAAGGGAATACATCAGTCGAAACCAAAATCACGGATTCCAAAAAAGAAATAAGGTTTACAACCTATCAACATACAAAGTTTCGCGGTATCAAACTACATATGTATAAGATTAGTTCACATTTTCAAAAGTTGGTGCGTATTTAGCATGATAAAACGTACACATTCTGTGGTATGGATGTCATAGAGTTATTTTTTATGGCATTTTAATTTCAATTTGGTTTAGTAAACATAGTAGATTACAAATGTCGTTTTAACGTTATGTTGATTAAAAAATCACTTCGAAATCAATCCTTTTTAAATGAGTTTAATCAATAATGTCTATTCAGAATCAAAGACACACTGAAATAATCACCATCTATTCGATCAATTTTTAGGTGAAGTTATAATTAGCAAGAATATACTTTATGAGGTGCCGTTTTTGTAGTGCTTTAGGGCAATTTATTGGTAGAGTGTTCAGGAAGTTCATGGATTCAAAGTAGTGGTATTAGTAAACGATTGTTCATTTCACCCGTCTGGAACGAGCTCGTATCGGAAAGTCAATGGAACCAAACGCGCTCATTTAATTAAGATTGAGGTTTAAATTCTTATCACACTTATACACCACGTAGGTATTAATAATTTTATCTATAACTCAGTTAACGTCTAGGTATATTATGCAATTGCATATTCTGTTTATCAAATAATCCGCAATAAATTTTCTACGTTCGCGCCTCATAGTTGGTGTCAAGGGGTGACTTCTACTGAGCGATAAACTGCGGTTCACGCGCAATTAAAAAGATATTAAAACCCTGACCTTCCACGCAGCAGTAGGAGTATTACTCTCGGCTCTCAGTGGTACTAACGCCTGGAATGAGCCCACCGTGGTCTGCAATCTGATTATATTCGTGGTAGCTATTTCGGCACAACGCCCCAAAAGCCATGAGTAGACCGCAACAGCCGCAAAGCAAGTTGACGAAGAAACAACCAGAGAATATATTCGTAATAGGGAGACATAAACCAATTTACAAAGCGTCCTTAGCCTGAAGAATGCGGTTACGTGCGTTATCGAACTGTTCACGGGAGCATAACCTTTTAGCAAATTTTTAAAAAGCCACTTTATGCGGTATCATATGTTTAACCGTCGGCCTGATTACCCTCTCTGGCTAAGGAAATTTCAGATGAGGGGCCATCTTCTCCTCGTGAACGGTTGATTTGACAAGCTTTCCGGAAGCGTTCTAAATGTGAAAAATTTAATCGTGGACAGTTGTTATCAACGCCGAAACCAATACAAAGTAATGCCCGCGTAAATTGGGTTAAGGGTTGGTGATAGAGTATGTTACACTTGAACGTTACAATTCGCCTGCAAATCAGATACATTTCATTGAATTTCCTACATGTTCATTTATAATGTCACATTGTCCATGAAAATAAATAGATTCATCAAAACTTCAAGAAGAATTATTTCAATTCCATTTGAAAATTGTTTTCAATAGTTATTAAGCGTAAATCTACAATCACAATCTTCAAAATTTGACGTTTGTCAAACACAGTGAATAATTGAGCAATTGTCAATTCACGCGTTCCATGGCTAACTAATACAAATTATGTGAAGACAATGATTTTTAATAATATTGTGATTATTTGAAAAGTTCATTTATGCCTATACCACTATGCTGTATCAACTTGAAGGCATTTTAATTGTCTATCAGAATTTAAACTAATATACATGGTGTTCCATTTGAAAAATAAGTTTTAATCTTTGTATGTCACGTAAAAATCATTAATTTTAAACCGCCCTGTATAAAATAAAATAAATTTATTTAGGTAGCTATTAAATACAAGCCAAACTGCATCTAAAATTTCAGTTTTATATAGGTTCAAACAGCAACTAAATTTAAATTTGTGGAAACATATTTGAAAAAAATAACTTGAAATAATTATTATCTCGAGAACCGGTGAAGATAGGTAGGAAATGCAGTAGAAATTGCAATTATAAAATTAAATAATATATAGTGTTTCATTTAAAATTAAGTTGTTAATACTTTTGAGTTGAAGCGGCAACACGCCAAAAAGAAAATATTTAGAAAGATAGATCGTATCTATTTATGGCAATAACCAAATTTTCAGATTATTCCTATGCCCCTGTATACGACATTTTTAATTTTTCTCCTATTCAAATAAAATTTATTTTAGTTAATTTAATAGTTGTATTAATTAAAAGAATATATTTCTTCTTATTTTAAATCGGTTTGTTTAGTTTTTAATGGGCTACTGTTAACTAGAGTTAAAATAAAATGTTTAGTTGGTCAAACATTAATTAAGGCCTGTAGTGTTTCACATGTGAAGAATGTGTCCCAAAATTAAACATTGAATTTAATTTTTATAATCCTTCCTATAAGGAAACTCCAATCAAAATTGAATTAAACTGAGATTGATAAGAAGTATAATAACAGTTAACAAAATAGTTAAGCACCTTTTGTTAAAATATTCACCAAAGAGACAAAACTTTGTATTGAAATATGTTTCACACACAATTTATTAAATATAATGTTTCCAATTATTTATTTAGAATTGATAAACGCATTAAGATTTAATCGCAATTAATATACCTGTTTAACAACATTCTTACACATATACGAGGCAAGTTTGAGTTATTGCCCAAAAACGAGTACATAGATATTCATAAAACGACTTAATATTACTCTTTTCTAATATCCAACAAAAATATTTAAATGAAAATTGTTTATCATTTTTACAAACATGATGCCAACATAAAATATACTGAGTGATAGTCTATCTAGTTTCCATGGAACTGCCAAAACACTGTATTGTTATCTTCTTTGAGATACGAACAATATAATGTTGTTATTATTTCCGGGAGCTGCCGGTATGTAACAAGCCTGAGAACCCGCAACTGTCGGTATTAACATCAATCTGACAAACCTCACTTGCAATTTGAATTCACTTCGAAACAATTACGTATATCAAACGTCGCTTGAATAAAAAATACCAAAAATGAATCAAACAATAAGATGGAGGAACAAATGATTAGTATCAGAAAACTATATTTATGCTTTGTAAACAGACGACGGCTGTTTCGTATATTTGACGGCCATGACTCACTGGATAAGTCAACCGAAATGATATTAGGAAACCTTCAGAGAATTAAAGAAAAATTATTTAATTGATAAGATTTTTCAAAACAAAATTTTAATTTTTACAAACTGCAATACATGTTAAATGTCTTTCTTTTTTTTTTTAAATATCCATGAGAACTGATAGGTCTTATAGTCAACCCATTTTTCCTCCAACAACCCATCTTAATACGCCCCTGAACATTTTTTTATACGCTGATCTAGTATAGTTTTTATAACAACCCGACTTCTTCCAAAAGCAGTATTGATAACACCCCTGAGACTGACCTTTCTCCCACTTGATATTATGGTTGTATCTCGAAAAGTGCTTGAATTGATTTGATTATTTTTCTCGAATATATTGGCAACAAAAATATAACTAGGGGCTGGAATCATTTATCAAAGAAAAAGTCGGATAGTCTCGGCAATAATAATTCTAAACACCGATCATTTTGTAGTTAACTTCGCGCTTCATTCGTCCAAATTTATCGCAGGTGTTACAGATGCCACGTCTCTGGGCAACCACCATTCCTTTGATTAAACGTCATCAAGAGTTGTTATCTGGTTCTAATGCCAAGGTCGCGTACACAAATCGTTTATGGTTTGACTGCATGACCGGTGTGAATGAAAAATGAACGGGAAACCGGAACAAAGCGCAAATTAGTTTTTAACGATATTAGTGAACAATACCACGCCAGAATGCTGCCGCAATATACGGTATAATCGCCTGAGCACCGGTAGCTGAAACAACTTCCTGTATAATTCTTATTATTTGACCGATATCTTTGCCAAGAACTCGTGTTCAATGACGTACCACGGGCGCCATTATTAGCCGGTTGCTTATAACTTTAATTTAAATTTCCACCATCAATTCAAAATATTTACCTCAGCCTGAAGCTTAAATAATTGAATCATTGTTGATTTCCCAAATAAACACTATTGGGAGATATTTTTTTTCAAACATCGTTAAATCATACTTTTTCTGACCAATACGTCGTGCAAGTCTGATTTTTCCACTGAGTTTACTTTACTTTCCCATGAAGAGGTGTGTTGTTACATGAAAATATACAAACATATAAGTCATACTTTTAATCAAATTGTTGATAGTATACTTGGCTGCCAACACAAAAATAAATAAATCCACTTAAGAAAATTATATTAAACGAAAATTATATATTTTTTGAACGCCATAAAAAGTATCACTTTTCCCCAGGCAATAATAGTTTAATATACACTGACAAAATAATAATTTCGTACTTCTGCAGTCCAAATAAATCTATAACAATGTAAAACGGTATTTAGTTTAACGCTTAATACCCGTTATTCATCAATATTAACCAAATAGTACGTGTCAACATATTAAAATCCAGCAATTTAAAACAGTGTATGAAGAGCGAACCAAATCCTAAATACAAACACTTCGTGGCCATCGAACTTTTCACAGAATCAGCATCATGAACTTTGATTTACCTCTGTGTAACACCTGTTTTGATTGAACGTCAAAGTATTTAAACCCGCGATGACAAACCATATGTTAACAGATCACCGATGCATCCAGACACTGAATGCTTGACCAGATACAAACCGCCGTAAATGCTGCTACATGATTTCACGCGTCCTACAGATTCAAACTGGTAAGTTTTATGACAACTAGTGCGGAAACACGGCGCATATAGCTCCCAGTCCGCAAAACACAAAAACAGCCGGGTCGATGATTCTCGGCGGATTGCCGCTATCGTACAACCCCGCAAACCAACAGGCGCGCCCAGATTTCATTTGCCAACATCTGAGTTGGCTGTATAATTGATTGAATTATTCGACTATGCAGCTGTTTTACATAATCGCTCTAACAGTGTTGCTTTAATAACCATCCGCGCACGGATCCTTGAACACGAGTTAACATATCAGTGGTGTCGCAAACCTATAGTCGGAACATACGCACCTTCCGCAGGGAATATAGTTGACAGCACGCCTTCGCATAATAGTGAACTCTACACTGATTCTCACCCAAGTTCCAAAGACACTTAAACAGCTGTCGATGATTGTCGGTGTTCGTTTGTAAACAGCCAAACCTCAGAACCACAGAAGCGGCCGGAGTTATATTTGTTTAGTTATATACTATTATTGATCAGACCTGAAAACACAAAACAACGCAATCCGCGCCTTATGCGACACCCCATTAATGAGTACTATTGAATCAAATCCACAATCTTTAATTTTTACCTTCTTTAGTACCTTCGGTTCAGACACACCACGCCGGTAAAGCCGGGTGTGAAGCTGGAAGTTCTTATTATCTAGTTAAAATTATAAATCGTAAACCACAGTTTCAAATAATCATCAGGCAAATGAGAATCGAACATTTAAAGCTTTCCAGTGGTTGAACAACCACTACATCAAAAGCTTTAAAAGTCGAAACCGAAAATGTTATATCCATGGTTACAAGCTGATACAACGGTAATAACAGTTCATTATTTATGATATTTGTTGATACAGAAGAATGAGGCGCTGGTTTTGGTCAGTGTCTTCATTTTCGTACAGATCGCTGAACGTCCAAAACCCACCGCCGCATCATAGGCTGGATATGTCAAACTTCAAAAAAGGATAAGGTTGTATCAAAGAATGATGACCGAACCGCCTCGATCCGATTCGATTCGCAGATGACAGTTGTCTTCAGCCCAAAGATCGTTTAATGCACAAAATTCCTCATTATTTGAAGTCGCTTCGCGCGATGCCCGCCACAACAGATAATATCAACAACCAACGATGAAACCAGCCAGCATCTGATAAACAATATATAACAGTAAACTTAGTTAACAGTCATCAGATTGTCGATCAAAAACAATCGTATCCGGCAGCAACCATGCAAAGAATCCGTAAGACCGCCAGAAGCGCAAAGACCAAATCACTACGGTGATAATTCATTTTTAAACTTCCAAGATCACTCCACTTGTTTTAATGATCATTAAATGCCAAATGGCAGACGGCTACGAAAAGAACGATCCACGTCAAACAATAAACGCTCAGCCGAGATGAGGTTTAAGAAACAACAAATCTTTTTTAATCGAATTCATTAACATTAGCCTGGTTTAACAAAAGAAAAAAGTTCAACGAGCGATGGATTATCAGAACATTTAGTATCAGCCCGCTGATTGTCGAAACACATCATCATCGACGTTCATGCGAAAGATCCCTTGGCGCTCAGAACGATTCAGATTACAAACGGTCGACAGACAAACCAGAAAGATGTTCAAAGCGAAGAAAGGCACCGGTCAATCGATCTCAAGCCGCGGTCCTCGGGGTCAGAACAGCTCCGTCAGACTCCGGCTCCGCCATATGACCGGTTGTAACAAGAATGAGTTAGCGGGTCATTTTCCGTTCGTACATGACCTCTGACAGTTTCATGGTACGATCTTCGCAACACCGAGTATTGCGTAACGTCAAACCGACAATATATCGAATCTGAACGTTATTAGACAGACGAAGCGATGAACGTCGTTAGGTGAATATAAGAAAGACGATCAGACATCAACATTATCGTCATCGCCCAACACCTTATCTAGTCGCCGGGGCAAATAACCAGAACTGTTTCAGCGGCCCAGTAATCACCGTTAAAAACCGGTCGAGTTCGCACCTTTATCAAACATGGCCGGTTACTGAAAGGCGCGTTCTTTCGCGCTGAGCGCAACGCGGCTTCTTCGACGTCACGACAGAAAGCCTACCGTGGGCGCCGCGGCACTTCTTTATTACCAGTAATTTAATTGATCGAATCAACCATTTTTGTAAACCAACCAATCAATAATAACTAACATAAGAAACAAACTATAAATCGTGGCAAATAACATCCATTTGAAGTGCAAGAGAAAGGCGACGCAACATCGTAGTCGGCCAACTAATGATATGGCGCGCAATTTCTGGTTCAAATAATACGTGGTAAACAGCAGTTCTTAATGGTTATATCGAACAATAACACCAGTCTGATGTTTATCGCGAAAAAATAAAGCGAACAGGATTCATTATTTGATTTTGAGAGCGACATAAAAAATGAACCAGAAATGAAGAATAAAACGTTCGTCGATCGAAAGAGACTGAATGTAACTAAACCGACCAAACTCACTTCGCCGATCATTTTTATTTTTAGTTCCATTGTCATTTCCCATGTGAAATTCCTTCATCTGCAAAAATGACAATATATGATAATATAATTATTTTCATCTTCTTTAATATTTTATTATACTTGTAAGTTTACTTTAAAAATTCTGATCAATATTGATCAACAAACTCACTTGTTTTTACCTTTAAAACACACTATTATATACAAAGAACATATGATTTTAAACTTTAATGTGTTTCTTCGTAAGGCAATGGCCTCTTAGAGTCACTTGAAGCTACAGTAATATCTGGAAATAATGTAAATTTTTGTACACATCCCATTGATTATAAACGACCACAAGATCTCTAAGCAGTAGTAAGGTATGGTGATTCCCTCGAACTTTGTAGCAAAGAATAATCATATCATGTTGAAAAGTCGAAAAACAACTATATCCATCCAAAACATTCAAATCATAACGCCGCCAATCGTTAACAAAGCAAACTTAATCTGCATTCGTCGGCAACCACGACCATCGTGGTGGCATAACCATCATTTTTATTATATCTTTGCAGATCAACGATATAAACATAACACCGAAGATTAGCGCGCGCGGTCGACTTCGCGTTCGAATTAATTTTTAAAGATGAACAGAGACGCCAGAACCGCCAAAACGGTCTTATTATTTGAACCCAGCCCGAAGAAGTCGCCGATAGTGTGGCTTTGGCGCCAACAACATAATGTTAACATCCAATACGATGCGCCCAACGAATAATAACTGAAGAACAAAATGACGCAATCGAAAACGCAAAATGATTACGTTAATCATCAAGCCCGGTTCGCGCCCAGAATCCATCGATCAGCGTTAGTCATCTTATCGGTAATCAACGAATGTCATCGAATCGGCAAACCAAACAGAACGGCGGCGATAACCGCAGACATCTTCTTTATCACAGATACCAAAGAGCGCACTCAGAGTCGTTCTTTTTCGCGAAGCCAATCGACCAAATCGAAGAGATCAATCGAAAGCGCCGACCAACGGGCGTCGGCGCGGTCTTGACTGAAACCGATTTTGCGGGTCTTTCTTCCGTTAACCGTTCCGACAACGATCTATATCGGCGAAACACAACTGGTTACACCGTCACTTTTCGGCGACCAACAAGCACAACATTTAACAGCGACGGTCGAAGATCGTCGTGACGTCAAAAAGCCATTCGGCGCCGGATCCGAATAACAGTTTATTGAAGTCAATCAACGCGATTCGAACGCGTCGATCCGAACCCGACGCAAACAGCCGTTCGAACATTTTGTCACATACGTTTATAATCGTCAATCGATCAGCGTTCGAATAACGGTACGTTAAAACGATTTCGATAAATAATAATGTCCGCTTCCCCAACATTCGCAGTTTTTAAGAATACCGGCGCAATACGAGATCGTGTCATCCATCGAACGATCTTCAGTTCAACGCGCCCGAACGCTTCAATCCGGCGATACGAGATTCGATCAACGATCCGCCATCATTAACAGAGGCAGAATCACCATCGACGAAAGTCAGAAGAAACAGCAATAAGTTTCTGCAGTATCTGATCGCCGATTAATGGTCAGCATCAACGATTTGTTACGCTAAACCCCGGATACCGAGCTTCTACGAATGATCGACCGCCTTCGAATCGTAGTTCTGTTGACCGGGATCCGTCCGTCGATCCGAAACCAGGTTCGCCGGTTTGATTTTTCGCCGTCGCGGCCATTGTCAGAACAAACTATTTGTTCGGGGTAATTCAATCTTCGTTTCGTGGCCGCGTTATTAACAAACAACCAGAAGTCATCAAAGTTAGCAGCGCCGGCGGCAATTTCGAGACGATCATTCATTCGATAACTGATGTTAAGAGGATTGCACTGAAACAGCATTACGATACGAGGTGGCTTTATCATTTTCAAACAAACGATCCGATCGGCGTCGCGTTAACAGGCGAACGAAAAACGTCAACCCAAAGCGGCAATCGCAACCGATTTCATCATACGGATTAACAACATTTTTACAACAAACGCCGATCGCTATGAATCGCGGAAACATATTCAGTACATACGCGGACGGCGCCACCGTTACGCGACGAAAAAAGATTTAAGAAAATGATATTTATAACGTTTTCACAATCTCAGTGTCGAACATAAATACTGATAGTGATGTTTTCAGCAGACAGTCATTCGACCATGCGAGATTTTTGTAGTACTTTAATTTGACTTTTTCCATTGGATAGAGCAGATGATCAATTGTTGTCGTTATTATCATAACTGATTAGTTTTTGATTATCTTTCAAAGGTGCGTCACCAGAAGCATATTTTTTATAATCACACTGAGAAGAATTAATCGTGAACAAATTATTCCTTTTGAACGTTTTTGTTAAAATATAAAAATGATATATGTGAAGATCAAAGATTTCACGAAAAGATGGTGGTGATAGTCAACCTTGGGGGATTATGCGACCCCAAAATTTGTTCTAAACATCAGAGGTCGGTAGTAACGCTTTGTGCTAAGAAAATACGTCAATTGTATTGTAGAATTTACAGAACAGTATTGCCGATAAATGTGAAATAGAAAACTGTAATTTTGCTGATAGTTTATGCTAAGGCACGACATTGTTGCCAATGCATCATGCCGTTGATTGAAATATTGGTGCATTGAGTCAATGTTGACAAACAAACAAAACACATGCGTTCTACAATATACAAGAATTTATTGATTTTTGTCGACGTACTAATTAAATGTGTGTCCTTTGTTATATATTTTTTTTTCTATTGTCTGTTAATTGTTCAATGTAATAATATTTATTTGTATCTTTCTTACGTAAGGTTATAACAATGGTTATACCATCATGACAAACACTTGTATGTACAAAGATTGTATACTTACACATGTGAATAAAGTTTATTATTATGAAAAAAAACCTGCAGATTTAAAAGTATTAATTTCGTAAAGAAATCGTTGAAAAACGTTCTCCCAAAAAACAATTTCTTTAAATACTTTTTGAAAATTCCATACTCATATATTTATTACATTAACATCGTTTATCCGTTGAAAATGTTTTAAATTCTATTTGGCTTCACGCAAGTAAATTTCTAAATTTTGGTCATTGAAATTATTTTTCTGCTTTTTATGTTGAACGAATGTTGAATTTTCTTATATTACAATCTCAACGTACTCAACTGTTTGCATCCAAACAATATTATGGCAAGCCTACTCATTTACTAAAGGTGTTGCCAAAAGTATGCAATTTTTAGAATTTCTGACTAAGCCGATAGGGAATGTGACTCGTAAACGATAATCCGGAAGACTCCTCGTACATAATAGTCAATTTGTGTGTTTTTATTGAAACTTTTTACTGAAGAATTTCATCTTTTAAAACAGATTAGGGTTTATTGGAAAATATTAAACTCCGTATAAAAAAATGTCTCAACAGCGTGTGAATTCATGGTTCAGAGAATGCGACACTCATAAACTGTTGAATATCGATCAGTTGGTTAATAATAAAACTATATCGAACCTTAAAATGGAGGCTAATAAACATATTTCTAATAGCTATAATTACAGTGATGTCACCAAAACCACACCGTAAAATAAGAATATTAATCTGCATAAATAAGTGTAAATGTTTGGATATGTTTTTATGTATAGCATTGTATTAGGTACGTTATTATTTATGTGTAAATTGTTTGTAAATTATTACTATTATTTTAGATCAGTTGGAATTGTAATTTTTGAAACAATGTTTATAATTAATGAGCTATTTTACTTTAATTAAACTATTTTAATTCGAAACCATGATATTTTGATACAGTTTCAAAGAGTAAAATCCTAACTTTTTTATCTCTACTAACAGATAACAAAGTGTCACTTTTCGTAAAATTATTTTTTCCCTCAGGAAAAAAGTGAGTACTATTTTTAACACCAAATTTCCCTCAATAATTTTCTAATTCTATTGTAATATGATTTTTCAATATTAAATCGTCATTTATTTCGTCACAGAAAAGAATAGTGTATTATACACGTATTATCCGCACCGCGTCGGGAGACAACACACCTCAAGCTAAAATCTAGTACTTTTATTTTTAGAAGTAATAGGAATAGGTTTTATTACCAAGTGAATTTAAATTTGAAGGTCTAGTGGAACCCACTTTCCCTAAAAACACGGTAACTTGTTGCCTTTTGAATTGAAAAATTTGAAAACCAATTTTTATTTAAAATCCTTTTCAACTGAACACGTAAAACAAGTAGATACAAAAACCAATAATTTTGCGTTTCTGAACTCTAGTGGTATTTCTCCCAGTATGTTCTACTTTATTCTAACGAAGTTATTAAATGACAAACAAATGTCAACATTATTATTTGCAAGTTAAAAAATAAAGTGCAAGCATAATTTGTAAAATAATTGTTTCTTATTTATCTAACACCGACCAAACCAAACTGTTTTAACAAATAACGCTTCGCATGTATTTTAGTAAATTATTAAAAAAAACATTGTCATTAAAATCCAAGATATGTATCATCAATGGTATTATTCATAAATGAAAAATTCGTCACTTTTAATTACTAGTTAATACGTTTACTAAATATTTGAAAACGTTGCAACATTGTATTGACAAAGTAAATTTTACGGATTGTATGTTGCGCCATTTTTACAACGGTGGAATAAATTGAACTATTCTATTTCAAGAATCGTACACATTATAACTTAGCGCTTCAGTACAGGTGAAAAAAGTAAACAAAAACGCAACCCAACATGCATATGTGAATTGCATCCGTGATACAAGCAAATACAAGCGGTTGACTATCTTTACCAATATTTCAATCGACGGTATTGATGTAACTTGAAATATGATTGTTTGTAACTCATGTGATATTGCAGACCTCGCAATCACATTTGTTACAAAACATCATGCGTTTCGTCACTGATAACATAAATAGCTATTTTGTGGATGTTTGGCTGGGGGTACTTTTGAGCATAGTAAACTGAAAATATCATATCAGCTCTTTCATGGATCGCGCACTGCTTCATTTTTAGTAGCAACAATTTTAAAACTATGATTGCTTAGACAATTATTAGCAGACCGTAACGTCAGAAAATAAGATTAAATAACTAAATTACGTGTACATTTTTTATTTAGAATCCTCACTGCGCTATTTAAAAAAAAAATTGTAAATTATCCAAAAACTGTAACATTTAGGTAGAACACCCTATATACCATTTCAAATAGGACATTTTTCGTTAACATTGTAATCAATGAAAGTACAGAGTATTCTATTTAAAATAATACTCATATTATATATTGAATGATCTAATAATTAACTTAAAACTTACCTGTAATCATGGAATTCATTCAGCCAAAAGCCAAATATCTACACGTAAGAGCAAACTTTTACAGCCTTTTAGACACTTCACCTCTTTTAAGAAAAGTTGAGGTAACTCAGAACACTCTGTATTTTAATAGAGAACGTTTATAAAAGTATACTCTTATTTTTACGGGCAATCAAAAAACGCAATAAAATACAGGGTACGTTTCATAACAAAAATATATATCTTTGATGCGCTACACTTTTTTTGGAAAATAATGGGCAAAATAATTTAAAAAGGATGTAAATTTAACACTTTTTTCGCTATATACGCTAATTTTTGTTGATCCTACAAGCGTTGATTGAAACTACAACACAGTGGTAGACATTCGAAGAAAAATTTTAAACTTTTAAGTTTATTTTGAAATATCATCTGTCTTCACTCGTTCGATTTGACATTATGTTAATAAGTTTAAATTTCGTTTTTTACCAATTTAAATCACTGTGTGTTTTAATCGTAAGATTTCCTCAGACACTGCAAAATATGTTGATTAGCAATTAAAATGTACACTCATGAAATTTAAAACTTGACACCACAATTTCTGTAAACAAAAGTTTGCACATTGTGAAGCGGGCTTAAGGGTATCATTTACAATTCTAACAGCAGGTAGTCTCAGCAGGGGTTATCTTATAGAAGGACTGTAGAATGAATCATTACACTAAGCACGTTTTAGAAAATAGGTAATTTACGTTGCTTACTTAATTTTTTCTTTAAAGAATATATTTGAAGGTATCGCTAATTAAACACCATAGCTCGATTAATTATCGAATCAAAATTTTGTTTAGGAAATGTTTACAAAATAAAATTAGAAATAATTTTGATTTAAAAACGTCTACAAGCAATAACTTTTAAATTAAATCAAAAACTAAACATGGTTATTTGGGTTGACTGATTATTACTTATTTTTAAATAAATCTAACCTACTAATTATTGTAAGTTATTAAAAAAAATCATTAAACTCTCTATTCATAATATTTAGTCCTTACAAAATGTATATTTTATGACGTTTCATTTTTCTGTAGTTAATATAAAAAGTGAAAATAAAAACTAAGGCAATTCTTATTGTCAACGTATATATTTAGTTTTTGACAAGAATTTATTACATAATTATAATTAAGATACCAAGTTATAGTTTAAAATTAAATGAAAACTTTTTTTAAATAAAGGTATTACTATATAAATAAATATAAGAAATCAATAATGGGTGTGACCTCCATTATTATTGATACATTCTTGGAGGCGTCTGCTCATTGACGCTATCAAGGTATCAATATAATTAATATTAATCGTTTCCCATGCGGTATCAATGGCTGCAATTAGTGCATTACGGTTTACTGGTATAAAATTTGGCCCTTGTTGTCTTCGGATAACAGCAAGTATTCGAGCCCTTCTATAATGTTAAAATTGCTGAGACTACCTGCTGTTAGAATTGTAAATGATACCCCTTAAGCCCGCTTCACAATGTGCAAACTTTTGTTTACAGAAATTGTGGTGTCTAAGTTTTAAATTTCATGAGTGTACATACGTATACCTAATAAAAAAAATTATTATAACTTTCAAGTAAAATACAAACAATTACAATAATTTCGTAATCCTCCTATTAGAAAACAAGTGCTGCTTCAAAGATCTCTTTATACAGATTACAATTGTATCTATATAAGAATTATTTTTGAAATTGTCGTTCTCAAAAAAGTGCCGCATGCAATTGACCAATAATGCTCAAAAAATATTAGTAGTTTTTAAATACCTTAAATTAATAAAATTCGAAAAAGCTAATCTGAAAACAGTAATTAAATTTTGTGTAAGCTTAACCTAGTTTTATATTTTTTATCAAATTAATAATTAAAAAGATGTATCAAACCTAAATAAACAAGATATTTTAAAAAGGAAATAAAATTTTCCGTTAGCTTAAATTTTTTACTGTTTCCAGTCGTTTAAATAAAAATAAAATAATAATTTCACTACAATTCAACAAAGTTAAGTTAGAATTGCAACACAATGCAATAAAACATTTTTTCTTCAAGCGACATTAAAACGGCATATTATTGAACTACTGGCAGACGCTAAAATTTTTTTTTACTGCCTAAACATTAAAAGCAACAGTTCTTTTGTTTTCACAACTATTTAGGAGGTTGGTACCTTGGTTAAGTAATATTATGAATGTAACAGTAAAGTACCAACTTGATTCGTCCATTATAAAATGTCACTATAACACTCGAGAATCTCGAAAATTTGAAAATAACACATGAAAACCACGCTTGAAGAAAAAATAGTATATTTCACTTGGAGTTAAAAAATACATGCTTTTTAGTACTGATACACCTCAGAATGTTATGTTAAATAGACGTGTGCGCCTCCGATTTTACGAGAGTTCGCTTCTACTTTCGGAGGCGAACGCGTTAATCAGTACATTTCAACTGCGAATACGTTCCTGATGCTCCCACTAAAATCTGTCGCGGAGGTGTACTAGACTGCAACGCTGCTTAAAATACATTTTACTTTATACAACTTGTCACAGATGGCGATGCGTTTTATATACTCTCATACACGTTACCACGTGTAACGGTTGATTTTGCCTCCTTACATACAACGATTTGATTCTGCCTCTTCACCATGTGGCAACATTTGCAAAGCAATGCTCAGTCATGTTTTTTCAAACCATTCCTTTTGTCTCACATATTTGTTTTGTTTCCTTGTGTTTTTTTTGGTAAATACATCCGAAGCTAATAAAATTATTATTATTATTAGTATTATGAATTAAACTCGGCCCTCACAAATTGTATTAAAGTATTAATGTAAATAAATCTAGAAAAATAGTAAATGTAGTGTTGTAGAAATTATTACCATAAACTCATATTAATTAACTTTATTTCTTTTTTAAATTAACAAATAATTGGTTTACATCAAACTCAATAAATATACAAGCAATAAGCTTTTATTAAATCTTATTATTTCTCTCTTCTTTCTTCTCTAACCTTCTTCTTTCTTTTCACCACGTCCTTTATCTGTTCTGCCCATTCTCTTTTTCTCAAATAGTGTCCTCCTCTCTCTTTCTTCTCTTTGTAGGTTTCGCATTTTTCCGTTAGATGCTCTAAATTTTCCCACCTTTCTTCGTACATTCTAAACCATATTTTTCTCTCTTTTCCAATATTTGCTTTCGTTCTCTTCATTTCCCATTCTAAATCTTGCTAGTGTCTTCTTTTCTTCTATACTTTTCCCCACTTCATCTAGTATTAAATTGTAATATCCATTGTTGTTTCTTCTATTCTTAATCATTGTCCTTGCCTTCTCGCTCTGGCTGTCCTTATCTTTTAATACTCCTTCTTTTTCTCTTTTTCTCCCTACTATACTTTCCCTTTTGATAATATGCCTTTCTGTTCTCTTCTCCGTGTTTTACTCTTTGCTCCTCTACCCCTTTCTAACATACCCACTTGCTACCTTTTTGTTCTGCATCCTCTCCTCAATCTGTCTGTTTCTTTAACTTTTATGGTTTACCTATATTTCTATTATAAACCGTGGTGTCTCTATCTAAAATCCTAGCGTCCATCTCCAGCATTTTTCTTGAATTTTCTCAATTACTCTCGTTCCTTGCATTCCCAGATCTCCGCTTCGTACATTATCACGCTTTTTACCAATTTTTGAACAGCCATCTTTTCTTCCCCATCTTCTTTTCAAATATCCTTTCTCCAATTCTTCATGCTTGTGTCAATGATATTATTTCCTTTTGTCCTAACTCTATTATCTGGTTTGTATCTTTCTTGTCATACTTGAAGTTGTATCCCAAGGACCTAAATTTAACTTTCTTTACTATTTCCTTCTCTCCATGATTTTGTTTTTCCTACATTAGCCACCAATTTTTTCTCTCTCCTTTCCACTTTCTCTTTTAGCCCCTCTTATTTACCTTGCAACATCTTTTTGCAATGTTTTTTACAGTTTTTTGACTATTTCAGATTTTCTCCTTTTCTACTTCCTATCTTTTGTTAATAAACTCCCAAGCTTGGTTTTCATTTTTATATAATAATAATACAGTTTATTGACAGATATCAACAAACAATATACATTAGAAAAATATTACCTATCAAAGAGCACGTGGTCAGGTCACCCGCCAAAGCAAGCGCACTGATTTTTGTCCAGATCTTAATTCATTTCTTCTATGTTCTTTGTCTGTTTTCTGAATTCATATTTTCTTCTTTTACATGTCTGCTTAAAATCCGCCTTTCTTTTTTTTTTTGTATTTTTCTATAGGTATACCATCCTCCGTTTTTAAATTTTTTTCTCTTCTCATTTCCTTTTGCTCATCTCACATTCTGCATTCCAAAATTCCTTTTCTCCCAAATTTTTTTTTTTCCTAAACCTTTTGTTTCTACTGCTTTGTCTACTTTAACCGTACCTCCTCTTCTACCTCTTCTCTTGTTTCCTGTTCCTTCTTCATTTTTTTCTCTTGTATCTGTCCGTACCTTCTTGTCCATATTTTTCCATTTCCGCATTTGTTTTTTGTCGATTGACCTCCTCCCATTCACCTCCCCGTTTACCCTCGTCCTTTTTTCCTCTATTGCTCTTGCGTTGAAATCTCCTCCCATAATTATTTTACTCTTTTTACCTCTTTTACTGCTCTTTCTATTTTTTCCCTTGGGTTCTTCATTTTTCTATATACCGTTACTATTTCATACTTCCCTTCTTCCTCTGTCTCCGACTATTTTTATTACCCCTTTTGATTTCTCTTCTTCTTGTATCTTTTCTTTGTCTACCTCTTTCTTATTCCTGTTATTTTTTCTTCCTTTGTCTATCTCATCTTTCTTCTCTTCTGCGAACTGAATTTCCCATATAAATTCCTCTGCCATCTTTTTCTGTTATATATTGCAATCATTCCTCTCTATCCATGTTTCTAAATTATAAATTACAGTCTAGATATCTAACAATGTAAGTACATCAACAGTTTGTCTGTAGAAAACTTCTTAAAATGTTTGAAAATGGGATGTAGTTACTTAGTTGCGTTTGCTCTGTTAGTTATTTAGATTAGGATTTTTATAACGTTGTATTATCATGATCCGTAAAGGAAGAAAATAACTTAGTACTTTTATCTAGTTTTATTGTAGTTGTCTAGGAAATTTACAAATAATAACTATGGCATTTTAATAAACATTTTAAAAAGAACGATGAAGAGATAATAAAATAATAATTCTTAAAACATTTTTAAAATGTTACCTATTAAATGGTAAGCAGTCACAAAATGAGAAGTGCATTTTTTTAATTATATGTTACTCTTATTATATGTACTTTGAATTTTATGACTGTTATAGATATTAAACAAAAGTTATATTTTATTGAAGTTTCAGTTGATGGATCTTTCAAGGTGTATGTATTAATGGTGTAATTGTGCCAGATAGTACACGTCTGGTCCCTTTATAATGGAAGTGAAGAAAGAAGAACTTGTCAGTTCTTGGTTTAAAGCGACGTTTTGCAACTAATGTAGTGGATTCGTCAGGTCTAAGTCAAAAATTAAAACAAGTTTTGTAGATATTTGTAAACGATCATCAAAATACACAATAAATTAAATAATTAAACTACGTAAACGGACACGCAAACATTCAATTTTTGGCTTAGGATTTTCGACTTGAATACTTATTACCAAGCAGATTTTGCTTAGTATTCATTTAATACAAACGTGCTCATTTAAACTAAGAAACTTGAAACGTTATATTTGCAACGTTTTTGGAGTCGAACTTGCACTTTAAATATGCAATTTTTAGATACAGAGAGGTCAGACGGTACTATCCATATGCGGAGGAGAACCGAACGCTCAATATATAAAAATTATATAAAAAAATAACGATATTGTTTCCCTCTCTGTGTAATTGTAATTAATAAGGCCAAATACACTATTAACCACAACAAAGTAAATTTAGCATTAATATTTCTGGTGGAGGCGAGGAAGCCTGTTCAATGTAAGGAGGCCAACACGATACAAATGCACATATTATATTGTTTAACTCCTAGTAAAATAATCTACTAATGTTTGCTTGTAAGAAAAAGAACAAATAACGGGATCTATACTTAACCTCAACATCGATGGTCACTAGAATTGTTTTAAAATTTATTACATTATCAGTAAAATAAATATTTAAAAAAACATTCAACACTGGTGGATGTGATACAATATCTGGGGACAAATGTTTGTAAAGACATAATCGTGTACGTTTAAGATATTGCCGAGCAACGTATGTTTACATGGTGGACATGATGATATGCAAGAGCACGAAGTCAAATCTTTCACTTAACCTAATTTTTTTAATTACATAGTAATTAGTTTTAAATGTAAAATGAATAAAAGGATAAGAAGCAACTTTCATAATATTGTTATTCAAGTACAAATAAAATATAATACAATTGCATGTATACAATATGGATAAGATAGAACTTTAACGTAAATTATTGTTTTTGTATGTTAGGGTAAACACTAAAGAATATTGACAACACTGTCAACAGATTTTTTTAGTACTTTTCGGTTTTTATTGGAATTACTTACTAGATAAAGGTAAAAGTTCAAAAATACTTAATCACCCTGTACAGACTCCGTTTTTCTAATAAGACAAATAACAGAGAAGTCTATTGAATCGGTCAACCTACATGTGCTCTGTGTATGACAAAGTTTTCCTTATTTTGTTTGCTATTTCTTTAACCTTGTATTTTTTTTGTCATTGTCGTGACTAGCGCTTGGACCAGTCCATTATATGGCTGTGATGTTATTTTATAATCTTAATTACCTTCTATAATGTTTACACACTTAATCAATATTATTACATATAAACACTATTATTACTTACTATATTAGGTTTTAGTGGTTTTCCTAAACCTTGAAGCAAATGCTTTGCCAAGACGAAACAATCCACAATCAAACACGGTTTCGTCACCACACTAATCAGGTTTATACTGATCTTATATAACACTTAGTTCACAATACAAAAATGATAATGTACCATACGCATAATTAAATAAATTAAATAAAGGTGTGAAATATGAGAGGATTCGCAATTCACCCAACAATATTCTGTTATGCTGACCATGTAGTACTTAGTTGCGGAAATTGAAGATGACCTATGCTTCACCAATTCCATAAATATCAGCATAAAAAAAAGATGCATGACAATGTCCAAAATGCCTCTGATGTGCCAACTAATGAATCCAAATTCAGGTACTTGGGCGTAGAGATATCTGTCTACGATGACATCGAGACGGGAGTAAGACAGTAAGTTAAAACAGCGACAAGCAGCATGTGTCAACAGTACAATATGGAAAAACATGAAGAACATACAAGATAGATAACATCAATGAATGTGCATTAAAAACATCGTCAATGTAACAACCACATACACAGAATGGACGTAAGAAGAATAGTCAAAATAGCCAAAGTGCAACAATAACCTATGCAACGAGTAAATGTAGGCAAAGTAATCAAAACAAACAAGAATATGCATGAAAAATGACAGAAGAAGACGAAGAAGAAGAAAAGAGAAGTGTTTGCAAGCTATTTATTGGCTTGTATAAAATCCATTATGATTTACCTGGAAAGCAGGTGATGAAAATGGCATCTAAAGCAATAGTACTAAAAAATTGTCTGCGATTTGATTAGTTAACATGTCTGGTAGTGATTTGTTTTACTCTACACATATTTATCTGGTAGGATGACAACTAATGTTTTTTTAAATTACTAGTACATTATGTAAAATACTTGCACGCTTTGAAGTAACTAATTTTTCTCGCAAAGAACATTAACTAGTACTAGACAAAGTCAACCAGAAGCTACACTTACATCTTTAACAGATTTTTATATGTATTTATTTTATAAATTAACAAAAGATTCGGCCTAAAATATTCTACACAAATTAAAATAAACTATGTTCCCAAAAAATAACAAAAAAAATTTTTTATTTACACATCAAAGTTAATTAGTGTTCTTCTTTGTCTTCCCTCCGCTCGCATTTCTATCACTTCTTTTATCCAATCCTCACATCCACCATCCTCACCCAGAATCTCATCTCTTTCCCTTCTTTCTTCCTCATCTCCAGACACTCCTTCAACATATGACTCATATTCTCCCACCCTTCTCCATACAGCCTACATTTCCTCTTTTCATCTTCCATCCAATATTTATTTTCCTTCCCTCGTTACCGCATCTAAACCTCGCTATAATCCGTTTACTATTTTAAGTTTTTCTCCCAGTCATGTATTTGGCTTTTCCTCCGTTACTATTTCCTCTCATTATATTTTCCCTCTTTTATCTTTCCCTCCTTTCTTGTATTTGTGTGTCCTTGTCTCTTTGCACTATTTCATCTTCCATGTTCCACCCCACCTCCGCATCCTCGCCACTTCTTCTACTGAATACCCTACTCTTTCATAATACCTCACCCTCTCCTCCTGCCCGTACCCTATTCTCTTTCTCTTCACCTCTTTCCAACACTCACTTAATATTTCATTTTCACACCTCTCTTTCATTCTTTCTTCGTATCTCAACGCTATCTTCCCGCATATACACTTATTTTTCTATTTTGCTTCTTCTCCAACTATGTAACCCGGTGTCTCACTGTCTAACCTTATAGTCCACTTCCAATATTTTTCTTGAATTTTTCCAAATTTTCCCATTCCTTCCATCCCATATCTCAGCCCCATAAACCATTACACTCTTTACCAATTTCTGAAACAACCACCTCCTTTTCTCTATGTCACTTCCAAATACCCTCTCCCTCAGTCCCCAAACCTGTCCAACGACCCTGTTTCCTCTTTTCGCCAATTCTCTAATGTGTCCACCATCCTGGTTGTCGTACCTCAGATTGTACCCTAAATATTTCTACTCATCCACACATTCTACTATGTAATTTTTATAAATTTCTTGGAGATAATAAATATTTTTAAAGCCAAGAATTTCTTCTACAAAGTTTCGCGGTACGTCCAAAGTGAAAAGACGGCACCTATATAAATTAATATTTTGTTATACTAAAATTTTATACCACCCGTATTATTATTACCTACAGATGATATTCCTGAAATCCTAAGGGGAATTTTGCTAGTTCATAAATTGTTTCATTTTCCCAACTTTGATTAGTTGCAATATTGTCATTTCTCCAAGAAAATTATTTTATCACTGATACAAAATACACTGAGTTATAGAAACAATTAGAAATTCAAATTGAATTTTATAACAATGATTATGTGATATATATAGTTAAATAAAAATTGCATATGTGGACGTGTTTTCGACAATGGTACCGTTAGTGACATCTTTTATAATCAAGGTAATAGTAAGTGACAAAAAAACCATGTGTCAGTGTTTACATAACTGCTATTTATGTAACCAGTGACGAGACACGCCAAAAATTAACGGTAATACATCAAAGAGCACGGCTTGAGTTTGCACAACAGTATGTGAATTGGGATGACAACAAATGAAAGAACGTGCTCTTTACAGATTAGTTTAGATTAGTTCTAAATCACCAGACAGTCGGGAGTAGGTGTGGCGTAGACTAAGAAGACGGTACAGACAATGTTCTATATCTTCGAGAACTGAAGACCGTGTAATGATATGGGCTGATATGTCTTTAGAGGCCCACGCCAATTCGGTCTTTGTTGACAACGGGACAATGTCAGCGCACAGAAGCATTCTGAAATGAGTAAAATTACCTTTTGACTTGAATCCAATAGAGCATGTCTGGGATATTTTGGTGGAAGGGTGAGGCGTCGTCCAACCCTGACCAAAGATTTGCATGACTTAAGAGTGGCGTTACAGGAGGGATGAGATTAAATTCTTCAACAATACGTGATCACCCTAATTCAAAGCATTCCAAATCGTTTAACGGAGGATATAAGAGCACGTGGCGGTAACCTCGTTATTAGTCTTGAATTTGTACTTTTATTTTAGATTTTCAGTAATTTGGTTGTATGTTAATCCCATTATGATGTTCTTTGAGATTTCATGATTTTCATGCACCCCTACAACAAGTCGGGAGGTGTCCGGAATTTTTGAGCGGCAGTGTATTATAAAAATATATGTCTTTCACTCTAATATTTAATAATATACTAATGATATTAATCGTGAGAAAACATATATTTATTACTTTGTGCTTAAAAACTTTGTTTATTATTGACCAAACTCAAGCATGAAAACTAAGTAAAGTTTTTGTCGCACGGTGATTTACTTGCATTAGCGAAGCTGCAATTAAGCAAAAAGAAATCAAATAAACGGTGCCCTTCCGGCACTCTTGGATCTTCAAGAACTGGAAATTCACAGAAGTTGAAGAAGTTTTTTGCTTTATTACAGCGGCCCCGGATGAGAGAAATACAACATTAATTTGAATTAAGGAACTAGGTGTCACAAAACTTATTGTTCGAATTAATTAATGTTTTCTTTACAGCACACATATATTTTCTCTGATCTTCAATATTTTTCTATACTGCATTCCATACTTAAGAGTTAGTACCGCCAGGATAAAATTTTGAGACAATATTGCCTCAATTATACTTATCTCATACGTACTTTTGCTTAGATAGAATAGAAGTAAATTGAAGCTAGGTATCTATATCCATCATTTAACTTCAAAAGAAAATTGTGTGAAAGATGTTGAAAACGATGTGGTTTGTGAAGAAAATACGGTTACATTGCTTCGCAATGAAGCCCAACTGGTGTAAGAACTGAGGCTTCCACGGCCGAAGTCATTATTGAAACAAAAACGTTTTCCGGGATTGGACCGTGTCGAAATGGTAATCCTATTTGCCAACTATCGCAAAGGACTTAAAACAAGCAAACAAGAGTTCAAGATAGACAACTAAAAAGTCAGTAATCATTAAAGTAAATCTAGGTTTAAAAATTTATTTCCATCCACTTATTGAAAATAAAACGTTAAGTACGCCACTGAGATTCTTATTAAATTTTCTAAAATGTAAGTATCAAAATCGTCCCCCTCAATATTAAAATCGACTTGTTTTTGTTTTTCTTCAAATTCGTTTTTGTTTAGAAATTATAGCGATTGTAAAGTTTTATACAGTCACCGTGTATAATATGGCACACACTTTATTACGAGGTACATAATTGAATTTTTCATATTAACATTAATAGAATAGTTATTTACCAAACGAGTTCGGGAAGATAAAATTTCTTCTCGAAAAAGTTAGGTATATTATTTTTGTTGTAACGAGTTACTGTAGTAATAAATAAATACTAAATAAATAAATCCACAGCTGCTTAGTTTTTGTGTTTACAAGAAATTTGAGTTGGTAGCACTGTCCCGCCTATTGCTTGACAATTTGCTTTGCGTTGTCAACTAATACCAACCTAACAAAATGCCCCTATGCCTCGGAAACTAAAAAACACCGCGGTGCGGAAATGGAACTTCCCGTGCATCGAGAATAACCGGAAAATCAGTAATCTTAGTCTATGAGTACAAAATTTAGTTATTTACATTTTTGTGCGGAAAATTAAATTTTACAGCGCGAAATAAATTTGGAGTGCTTTAAATTTATTTAGCGCTGTAAAAAAATTTAACGCACAAGATTTGTATTAAATTTTTTGGCCGACGATTTTTCAATGGTAAAAATCTAAAATTAAAATTATTTTGCTTGTCAATATCGGTCATAAAGTGAACTGTAATTCAGAACACACAAGATGGCGCTAATCATTTACATAAAACTAAAAATATTCCAAATCGATTCATTTTTTAACATTTAAACAGTAAAAAAATTGTGTAATTGTTGATTTAGTAAACATTTTTTTGTTCTATAAAAAGATGTTTATTGACAAATGTACCTTAAGGGCGGACGATTTGGGTAATTTGCATTTGCACTTTACGTAATCTTGACGTTTCAGGGTTTATAATTTCAATATTAATTTGATGTTTACACGTTAGAGGCCAAAAGATATTTAAACTCTGAAAAGTGATAATTTTTTAACACATTATTTAAAATATTATTAAGTATTATCATCATTTCATTTTATTAGATAGTCCAACGTGGGAAGTAAAAAGTAAATACTATATAAATTATTTCTGAGGGCGCGATAAAAAATAGAATGAAGATAATTATGAGATATTATATTTTTCTTTCTATTATTCTGAATTCTAGGCGCTTGTAGTTAAACGACTTACGCAACTGAAAAGTTGCCCACCCGAGGAGTGATTTATCCTACCTTTGTGGAATGCACTGGTTTTTCATCCTAAGTGTCTTTTACGCAAATTACCCAGTTCTCTTAGACACTTTCGCGCCCTACCCAGTCATTTTAGAAATTCTGTGGGAAGTTTTAAGAACTTCTCAAAAAAAACTTTCGACTCTGCTTTCGAACGACCATGATCTCCTTTATAATACATTCAGCGAACACATGGAGTTAAACCACTTCTTCGTTAATTTGTGTTAATTTTTAGCAATAAATGCAGAGACTATTTTACAGTATGTAAATTTATATAAGCGCAAATTTCAAAAATAATTTGTTTGTACCGGGTGGTCCAATAAGCCGATCTCTCGGCTATATATACATCAGAAACTATTCATCTTATAACTTTAGGAAAACAATTTCTTGGTAAAAGTAGCCAAGAGAAATCGCTGGAAATAACTTTCAAGTTTCTAGGTTAACCGCTAGGGGCAACCTGTGAAGAAAATGTAAAAACCAGTTTTTTTGTAAAATTTGTCTAATTATACCAGGTGTTAAATAAGTAAACTAGAAAGATGCCTAAATTCCCTAATACTTTCGAATGAAAAAAATTGAAATTTGTTTTTCTAAAAATGTTTAATGGAAACACCTAATTATTGTAAACTATAATTGAACTGGATTAAATTCGTAACAAAATAGCACAAACCGCATGTTGATAGCTTTTGTCGAACTCAAGATACATGGTGGGACACTACCAACGAATTATTCTATAGCATTAAAACGGCAAATAATGTTAGAAATTTTAAGGCAAAATTATTCGAAACCACAGTTTAAAAATATTTTGGATTGTACAGGGTGCTCTAGAAACACGTACCATATCAAAGTTGGGTTATTTTAAATGGATCACCCTGTATTTTTTTTCTATTTTTGAATTGTACAATAAAAAATAATGTATGTTCTTTAACATGTCCCTATACCTACTTACTTCCGTTTCTGAGATACATCGATTTTACCTGATTTGCAGATCCTCAAAAAAAAATGCATCAGCTTCAAGATAAATCAGAACAAACAACTTTGGTTTACACTACTTTACTAAGAGCCTTCAACATCTCTTTAGCAATATTTACTATTATGTTATGATGTACAGGGTGTTTTAGTACTACCGCATAACACTAACGACTTAAAACCTAAATAACTTAAATGGAACACCCTACATTTCTGTAGCCTGTTGAAAGCTGGAACCAATTACCTTTTAGTCGGTATTAGGGTTACCAACCCTTAACTTGTCAACTAAGCCAGATTCTTGACTAAAAGAAGACAATACATTGTTGCAGTACACCTACACTATGTTATATTTTTGCCATATTGGTTATTTTAATTTAAATTCAAATATGTGATCTAATATAGGTAATACCATTTTAAAAAGTTTCCTTGATCACCTTGTATTATAACAGAGAAGGTGCGCAAGTGTATCTACTTTTCTATAATTCTGCACAAATCGCATTAAATTAGTATAAACGATAAATATGTAAGAAAAGAAATTACTTAAACAAATAAAACCTGTAAATTTTAGCAAATCAATTTACTTTGATTTTTTTGAATAATTCTTTATTAGTACGCATGTAATATTTTTAAAATTACAGATTGATTTGTAAACACAATTACAAAATTGTAAACGTACGTTTAGATATTGTGTATAGTAATACATTATTTATTACAAAAAAGCATAAATCCGTATAAAATGATGAGTTTAGTGATCCAGCACATGCTACCCAATTAGCTCTTCTACTCAACGTCAAAATACTAATACACCGCATAAAATCACGATTATAAATCAAAATTTCTACAGCTAGTACCAGAAATAATAAATAATACTACAATATATCTCTATCTTGCAGATTAGTAATTGTTTAGAGATAATAATATTAATTGTATAGTACTAAGGCTTTGTAAAAATATATGCATTTAGTTAGTAAAAGCAACAGTAATAATAAACTGAATATAATTATAATTAAACTTTTAAACGCGTAAGTGTCGTTAAATTACTGAAATTTACTGAACAAATCATTTATTTGAAGTTCACTGACGAATGTCCTAATACTATTTTGTTCAGTAATTTTTTGTCGTGTTCTAAACAAGTTTCGCAGTCATTGAACGATTAACATTTTAAAACAATTATATTATAAACACTTGAAACTTGTTTATAATTTATAATTATTTTTTAAACTAATTTAGTAGTTTGCAAAACGTTTTTTTCTTTATTTAATTGGATACTGTATTCTTTAGTTTTTTTAAGTGAATTGTCAAAATATACACTTTCCCAAAATCTTCAAAATTGTTGAGAATTTACATTTTAAAAAGCAGGACACGTCGATTAATATTTTTATAATCGTCATTCCATGACATTTTCAGCCCTTCTCCCTAATTCCTAAAAGCTAAGTTATAAGTATAAGCGGATGTTAATTCCTTAAGTTTTGAAACCACGTATAATAATAAATCAGTAGTGATTAAACGGTATGAATGCTTATAGAAATATCATTAAACAATATATAAGTTATAACATAGCTATCTAGTACTTTAAACTACATAACCTAAAACTTTTTTATCCTTTTGAGACTCTTCAGCAGTGAGAAAACTCGAGAGTAACAAATACTTTTTATCGAATACAATTGTTTTTAAACTTTAATAAAAATTCATACTTCAAACTTTATATAATTTAGATAACTTTATGTATTTAAGTAAACAAACGGTTATTTTTTACAAGTATAAAATCGTAAAACTGTTCAATAAAATTACTACATCATGTCAAAGATTATTTATGAATTATTCGTATTGTATTTTTTTTGTTAATTTTGAAATATTACTTTTCATGGTGCATGGTTATGTAGGACACGAACGACAAATATGTAATAACATAGAATCAGATCATTCTATTTCTAGTATAATCAATTTATGAAATATTTTGTGATAAAGTTCTTGTGCATAATTGTCATTTGATTTAAAATCACATTTGAAGTGGCTAATTTAGACCGTGGTCGAATACATTTGTCTCTTAAATTTTAAGCTTGTGAAGAATCGGATTGAACTAGAGATTGTTGCTTATATCCTTAAAAAAATAATTTAGTTGATGAAAAGTCGCTTGAAATATTTGTAATAGTTTCAAAAGAAAATATAATAAGGTTTCTCAATTAAAATCGCACTGATCATCAAAATGATGATGAAACATGGACTTATTCCCGAGTTATGTATAATAGCCTTTACTATTTTATGTATTCAGCAATAGATAAATAGTAGACAGATTTATCTAGTGCTGATGCACATCCTATAGAATAATAGTTACTGTATTTTTAATTGTAATATTCATTCATATGAATTATCTTAGTTTTAGTTTATATTTGTCTTCTGTAGAAGCAACACTAATTGAACTCCGTCAAATGTAATATTGTTTAATAAATTACAACTTTTTAAAAAGACTTTTGACGTTAAAATAACAAAATTGGCCCAGTCGGTAGAATAGTTATGTACAATTTCCTCAGATGTTTCCTGGAAAATTATTATTGACCGCTTGATGGAAACTGGAAGTGTCGCAGAAAGAAAAAAAACAGGACGACCGAGTGTTGTTACCGAAGAAGTTGTGGAAAATCTACAGCAAATGATCGAACGAACAATTATGTTGAAACAAGTTTACTTCGATTAAGGTGGGTGCATTGATAGCAATTTTCAAACGCGATTTTGTTTTTATTTGGCTATTTAAAAAACATAATTTACAACCATCGGATGCATAATTTAGAAGAACTACAAGAAACGATAATCAATGCTGTAAGGGATATTGCTCCAGAAATTTTAATTAATGTATTTGAAAATTTAAAACGTCAATTAACATATGTAATTTAAACAATGACAGTCACTTCGAGTATTTATTATAATTTAGTAGCTTAGTAAATAAGTGTAACTTTTGGTGAAACATATTCCAAATTAACATTTGAAAATGCATTTATGTAGATGAGATAAGATTTAATGAAACAGCTGTTTATATGAATAATAACTCTAGCAACGCCAATGTAATCTTATGATAAAGATAAGATGGTTTACGATTTGCAATAATGGTATGATACAAAGTGGCGGCATGCAATAATTCTTTGAGTTTATGACTAATTCACTTCTACTTACGAATCTTAAAAATTAACCTCATGCAGGCATTTTGTAATATTTGAATCCTATTTATATCATGACTGCTTATGTAGGAAGAGTAAATTGTATCACAATAATATAATCTGTATAGTACAAGTGAATTGCTTTCACAACATAACTTTAGTACTTCTATAAAAAAATGGCGATGGAGATATATAGGTCTAAGAGCAGCATATCCATTACACAAGCACTTGAAAATATAACTTCTACACTTCAATTGGTTGTCAATCGACAGACCCAATCTTTTGACTAATTTTGTCAAATGAATAATTTGATCAGAAAATTTTATTTAAATGGTATTAGCAGCTCTCAACCTCACATTCTTTCTCTCAAACTAAATTGCTTAGTTTTATCAGGGTTTAGTAGTAAACCGTGTCCTTTAGAAAAAATGGAAATGCGTTCCAAATCAGTAGTTTGAGTATCAGATTCCGAAAAGATAAATAAATAAATAAAAATAAACCTGCATAACAATGGTATTTCGAATTATGCAGCACTGAGAACAGAGATAATGTATAAACTATGAAAAGTAATGGTCCTAATATGGACCCCTGCGGCACTCCTCTGGCAAGTCAATAAATACTCAGGCACTTCTCCCTATAACCTAACAGCCTGATACCTGCCAGAGAGCAAGCATGAAATTAATTGGAGTTTTTCAGACGTTAATACAGCAAAATGCGTAATTGCTTTTGAGATTGAATGACACAAATAGTTAACAAGCCTGTATCAATCGCTGAGAATATATCATTAGTTATTTTAAGCAACGAAGTACTACATAGTTAAAATGCTTAAATTTCTATAAGTTATGAACTTGTGACTCGATTTAACACTGATTGATTGAATCTAACTTAATAACACCACTGTTAGCAACCATTTCTTTTGTATCAATAAGTATCAAATCTAACAATGGTGTACTATGCTTGATGATGCGAGTTGGTTTACGAATAATATGTCCAAAGTATTAATTAACCTTGAAAAATCGTGCGTAATCTTACTGTCAACATTAATTAAATCAATATTAAAACCTTTTAAGCAAATGATGTGATCACCTATTGGAACTGTATAAGAAATTGTATAATATGTTTTGAACTCAAAGGATTGTAAATAACTCCAAAATATGTTTTATACCAATTGTATGATAAATCCTAATATTTTCTATAGTACTGTGAGTTTGGATGATTTTGCATTGTAAATTACTTTTAACGTAAAAGACCACTACATCACCTCTCGTCGGATGATCACGCCTCAGCAGAAGATAGTTCTGTATATTAACTACGTTATTATATATTTTGCCAGACAACCATGTTTTAGTTTTACCCACCACATAATACTCACCCTTAATGATGCATTGTCTGCAAAACTTGCTACTAGAGATCTTGCATTAACATGTGCACATTTAAATAAATTTGTGTTAATAGATGTAATTAGGTTAGTCATGACAACACCTGTTTATTTATTTATTCCTATGGAACATTTTCATTATTGTATTGTGATGTAAGCAATATGTATGGTGTTCCAGAAGATCAGTATAAACCTGTTTAGAGTGGTGACGAAACCGTGTGCAATGGTGGATTGGTTCGTCTTAGCAAAGCATTTACTTCAAGGTGTTTAGGAAAACCACTAAAACCTAAACATGTCAACCTCTTACCTATCTTGGTATTTATACGTATTAATATTAATTAAGTGTGTAAACATTATAGAAGATAAATAAGTATATAAACAGCACAGCCATTGCATGACGACATGTAACGGACCGGAGCAAGCGTCAGCCACGGCAATGATAAAAAAATAGTAGGTTAAAGAAACAGCAAATAAAATAATGGGAAAACAGACAATCAGGGCAGAGAATACAAAATGTTGCTTAACTTCAGATGTTCTTCAATAATACAGCTTCGTCCGTTAAATTACGAAATTTTCCCTCCTTTAATCTTTGTTAATTGATAACCTCCACAATATGTGCAACGGTCTCTGGTTCGTTTCAACCGTCACAATTTGGATTAGAAATCGCACCCCTTTTAAACAACATAGAGTTGCATTTTAAATGGTCTGTTCTATGGATTTACTTATGACCAAATTTTTCTTTTTTGATCAAAGCCCGGGACTTATTGAAAACATCAATTCCAATCCATAATTTTTTCCACTCTTGAAAGCTTCAGAAAAAGCCGTACTTTAAATAGTCTTCCAACAACACAGGACATTTGAGATTTGAGTCTTACTAACTAGAGTATCAAAATTTTTCTTCAAGTCTAGTCATTACTTTATCTTTTTACATCTTCACTTAACTTTTTAATAAAAACTTGATTCCTGTACAAGGCTTGACAGTATTAGTAACGTAATCTACGCTTGGGTTAATATCATTTTTGATTTATTTTCGATTGAGTAAAATTATAGAGTACGACACTATAAACTAATATAAATAAAATTAAATGCCGCAGAGACCAAACGAGCACGTCTACTCGACACCACGGTACCTTCGGAAGATGGTGTAGAATCCAAAAAGTATTTTATTTTAACATGATTAAAAAAACAAGAAAATTGGCTGAAAGTGATTTTCAAGAATTCTAGAAACCCATTTTCAAAGATAAGTGATTTGTTATTGGTTGGAAAATGTAGGTTTATACCAAAAGTTCTATTAATATTTGAAAAATTTCGTTAGTAAAGTGCAGTTTTATTTAAATTCAAATTAGACATTCATTTCAGCATAAATTTTTTTTTGAAGAGAGAGTTGAAAATTAGTTGTTACTTATAATTGCATATTGGTTTGGGTTGAGTTTTTTAATGCCTACGCTGAGTATCAGCATTATATTTGTTTTAATAGTTATTTATGTAACTTGGCAAAATGCATGAAATTCATAACAAGAATGGTAAAGTTTACAAAAAGTTAATTTGATTATGAAAAAGTCCGCTCAGAGCGATAGTAAAAAGTACTTTAGTTCCGCAGCTAATAGCAACCGGCTGTGTCAAAAACAACTATAACGCCAAAAAACGAGGTGAATCAAAAGTTTAATTTCCTGACGTTTGAAGAAAATGTAATTTAGAATCTGGTATATACGAAATCAAGTAAAACAATTTCCAATACCTTCCTATATAGTTCAAATATGAAGCAATCAAATCAAGTATATCAACAATTAAAACAAATATAAGATCCACTTTTTAATGTATTCTATAAATGTTTCAATATAAATTTAACAAAATGTAAATTCCCTAGTATAAATTAATATTATTTTTTATTAATTGTGTCGATTTTGACTTTAAAATGTATATAAAGTTATCTTCAGGATAAAAGTTGTTGGTTTTGAATTAAACAATATTGAAAGAATATTAAATGAAATTAAAATTAATTGATAATATTTTTATTAATGTTTAATTCGTAGACCAATAAGTTTTATTTAATGTGTTAATTTTAAAATAAATATTTTCTCTTCAATTTTTTGTTTTTTTTTTTTTTTTTTTTTTTTTTTTTTTTTTTTTTTTTTTTTTTTTTTTTTTTTTTTTTTTTTTTTTTTTTTTTTTTTTTTTTTTTTTTTTTTTTTTTTTTTTTTTTTTTTTTTTTTTTTTTTTTTTTTTTTTTTTTTTTTTTTTTTTTTTTTTTTTTTTTTTTTTTTTTTTTTTTTTTAATTTAATTTTTTTTTTTTATTTTTTTTTTTTTTTTTTTTTTTTTTATTTTTTTTTTTTTTTTTTTTTTTTTTTTTTTTTTTTTTTTTTTTTTTAATTTTTTTTTTTTTTTTTTTTTTTTTTTTTTTTTTTTTTTTTTTTAAAAAAAAAAATTTTTTTTTTTTTTTTTTTTTTTTTTTTTAAATTTTTTTTTTTTTTTTTTTTTTTTTTTTTTTTTTTTTTTTTTTTTTTTTTTTTTTTTTTTTTTTTTTTTTTTTTTTTTTTTTTTTTTTTTTTTTTTTTTTTTTTTTTTTTTTTTTTTTTTTTTTTTTTTTTTTTTTTTTTTATTTTTTAAATTTTTTTTTTAAATTTTTTTTTTTTTTTTTATTTTAATAATTTAAATTAAATTTATTTTTTATTTAAAATTGGTAATATATATTTAGATATTTATTAAGAAATAGTGTTTCTAATTAAGTTAGGGCAAACTTACATGTTATTTTACCATAAGGCGTAACGTTAGTTAAAATCGCGTATAACGTAATGGTTTACCTTCAAATTCATGCCAAGTATAAATCAATCTTTTATTAACATGACTGTTAATAATTAAGCGCGCAAAAGTTTGCAATTTGTTTAAAAAATAAACAAATAGTCGACGTTGTGAGTGACAAATTTCTTATTGTAATTGAGACAAAACCAGTGGCTCAATTTGTTGGTGCTTGTAACATGTTTGAGATATTGCTATCTAGGCGACGTAAGTCTTTTGAGAATATTCTAAAAGTAAAATGCAACTGTTATTAATGAACGTTTATTATTGCCCATAAGAGTAATGTAAATCGTAGTAAAAAATTTTGTCAAGAGATAGCGCTTGTGCCTGTAATTTTAGATGATTTTCTCATAATATCAAAAATACTTTCCATTTTACCACGTGAAATCATTGGTTAAAACCATAATATTTTCTCCCTGTTTTAGATTAGCATTTCATGAATAGCACCTTTGTTTTCTAATTGATATACTTCAATTTAGGTACGTGTATTATCTTTATATTATTTTTTATTACCGGTTTTGTATTTGTTGATTTTAGTAGAATCGAAAAACTGTAATGAAACACTTGAGCAATCTTCACTAGAACCTGATGTAAATATTTGTCTGTGCGTTATGTCGTAAAAGAGGCTTATCATTCTCGGACATTGTCATAGCCCTAAATCGCAAATTTTTTTAGTCGAATTGCAAATTCTGGATGCGACGATATGGATATTCACTTCACCAATGAACAATAAACTACACTTCGCTAGTTAAATCGCCACCTCAAATAAATTAAATTTGTAGTAACCTACTAGAAAACAAATTTTAGTACTAGTTTTTCTGTGGTACTAGGTAATTTCGGCGACGTACGTTCACCTATACGGTGTCGGTGTTAACAATAACAGTATTGTTTATGCTACTTCAGTTTCATGCAACTAAATAACTAATTTTAATTTATGTTTTTCTGATAAAGAATAATAACGCGTAATCGAGATTAATCTTGTTTCATGTTTTTGTGATAATCCCGTGGTAGTTTTTACTTTCAAACCGTATTTATTTATTTCGACCTTCAACTATAATACAAACAAAACGTTGTATTTATTCTGGAACAAGTGGCTTCCTCTATTTGAATGAACGTCCATGTTACCAAAATTGGTTTCCACTAGTGCAGCACCTCATTTAAGCGGCATTTTTGCATGCATGTGCCGCCTCTTTGCAATCAGGATCAATTGACGCAAGTGGCATCTGTTGATAGTGAATTAAAGTAAATTCAATCGCTTGCCCCCTTAAAGTGATAATTCACTATTGTACAATATGCGCGGCTGTCGACTTATTACCAAAAGCAAGATACATCATATACGACTAATAAGTTTTTTGTATTAACTAGTGGCGCTGTGTGCAATCGTAGCACGTTCGTTGGTTTTATACTAACGCTTAACAATAATAACCGAAGAACCGACTTTTCTGACTGCTTAGGTACACATCTGCCGACAAAGTTGATTTAAATTACTTTTCGCACGTGCTACGAGATCACAAGACTGGATGACGCCTCATATTATAAGTTACACCTATAATTGTATTGTTGTTACTACATAACCAGAAATTTAAAATAAACAAATGAGTTTTGAAAAAAAATATTACTGTAAAATTGAATTGGAACTCCTGTAAGTTATAATTTTTTTTGTACTCCAACATGAGTTGGGGCTTCTTTAGGAGCTGTTCGGAAGAGGGATTTAATCCATTAAACACCCCTGTTCTTTTTTTTCGGACATTTCGGTCACTAAGTGTGACCTTTATCAAAGCATCTAAAGAAATGGAGGTCAAATGGTCGAACACAGAATGAATTTTTATGGGTTGCCCTTGTTGCGCCGCCACTGGTAGATATAGAAAGGGTTGGTTTATATCAAAGATGGGAATTTAAAAATAAAAATTGACCTGTCCGAGGAAAATTGCATAATAATAATAATATTTTTATTGTGTGTGATTGTACTTACACTTGTCATAAAATAATTGTGTATAAAATATCACAGAACAGTCTTAAATCTATACATATAAAACTCATTACAATCATAAAAAGCATGATAAACTAGTAATTTTTAATTTTACTTTTAAAAGTTTTGAAAGGTAAGGATCTTACCTTTTGTGGTAGGCGGTTAAATAACGATTGAGACTGAAATCTTGTCCCATTTTGAGCAATGCTGCAATGATCGAGTCTAATGTTATTTTCAGCCTTGTATCGTATGTATGAAAATCTGACTGACTAGAAATTGCGATAATTTTTTTTTGCATAACATAAACATTAATATATATATATATATATATATAGACAGGAAACGTTAGAATCTGCAGTTCTTTAAAGCTGTCGCGACATTCATCTCTATATTTTAGGCCCGCAATTATGCGAACAGCTTTACGTTGCAGCCGAAAATATTCTGCCAATGAGATGAGTGCCCCCACACTATTGCATAGGACATAATGCTCTGAAATAATGCAAAATACACTGCTTTTACAATATTTTGAAGTAATATTCGCAAGACGCTTCAAAAGGAATATTGATCGATTCAATTTCACAACTAATTCATTGCAATGTTCTGTAAAAGTGAGCTTGTTATCAATATAGCAGCCCAGAAATTTTGTAGACTGAGCAATGTTCCTTCCGCCAAATGTCGTAAAGTTAAAAACAAATTTACTGTTTTGTTAGATTCAGATTAAGTTTATTTTCCAGGCACCAGTTTTCGATAGCATTGATTACTGTTTTACTGTTTCGTACTGCAAAACTCAAATCAAGATCTGTACTAACTAAGGTCGCATCATCCGAATATAGGATGCAATCAATATCTTGGTTGAGATTGTACGGTAAGTCATTGATATAAATTATAAAAAGCAGTGGCCCTAGTATCGAACCTTGGGGTACACCCTTTTGTTAGGTAGCTTCTGCGAGATATTATTATTATTATAGAAAACACATTGAAAACGATTATCCAAGTATGATTTAATTAATGATGTACCTACTTGATCGAAATTATATATCAGACTTAACTTTTTAACAATATATCGTGCGATACACAGTCGATAGCTTTTGTGAAGTCAATAAAAGTTGCTACTGAGTACTTTGCCTTTTCGAAACAATCGAAGGTTTTAACACAAATAAAGTCATAGCATCTTCTATGCTCTTATTTTTCGAAACCCAAATTGATGTTGAAAAATAAATCATTCGATTCAAAGAAATTTCTAATTTGACAATCCAGAATCTTTCCGAATACTTTAGAGAAACCCGGTAATAGAAATTGGTTATAATTATTCGGATCATTTAAATTCCTTTCTTGTATAGTGGCAACACCGTGGCACATTTTAATAAGTCAGGAAATACCCCAGATGTAATTGCTGCATTTATTAAAACTTTGAGAGGACCAACCATCATATTTATGCTACGTTTAATTAAATTTGAAGTCATTCCCCAAATATCTTTTGCATTGCTGTTTCTGATTGATCAAATAGCATTTCTAACTGCAACTTCCGATACAGTATGAAATTTAAAATTAGTGTTTTTCAAGTTTATACTATTTGCATATTTTCGAGATCAATATGTAAGTTGTTCATGTTTAGAGAGGAAGTCAGAGACACTGATAAAATGTTTATTCAAGTAATTAGCGGTTAGATTCGAGTTCATTTTGTTTTGTAGCCAGACCTATGTATATTAATAATATCCCACATTGCCTTGACTCTGTTACCAGAATTGTTGATGAAATTATCAGTGGCTTTTATTTTTGCAGTTTAATTTCATTTTGTATCTGTGCTAAGAGATAAATACATTATTTAGAATTTTCAGTTTGATATTTTTATAAAAATTCATGCGCTAATTTTACACTTTCTTTATTATCCGAGATATGTAGGAGAAAAAATCGTTTTGTATGAATCCATATGTTTCGAACAAATTTCTGCACAACCGTGAATCAGGATTATTTTTACAAAATGAACATTGAAATCTCAGTAAGTATCACTTGATATTTCGGCGATAGTTTTCCCAACATATGTTGTAAGTTTTTAATAAAGATGTCATCACCAAAAGGCCATCGATATATTACAATTACAACCGTTTTTATTAGCATAACACCGCACTGATTTCGCAGTGAAGTTCAATCGTCATATCGTTTATTTATTTTCATAGGTATTGCGTGCAGGCTATTTCGTTTTAATATTAGCACACCTCCATGAGTCATATTCGATCTACAAATATATCGGCTAGCAGATGAAATCATAGTTTTTATCCATAATAAAGCATTCTAGTTCATTAAACTTATTTTTAAGCACTGCATATTTAAATGTAACACTGATAAACTATGTTCAGTTGTCTATTATTTTTGGGAGGTTGAATTGTTTCCGGTGAAAAAAACGGTTTACCCACGTGCCTTTAGGCCAAAAGGTCGGACTCATGACCTGTTCAAGGTTTTCATTTTTGATTGATACTTTAAAGTTTAAACGATGAGTAAACTTCAGGTGGACAGAATTTAGTTGTTCACAATCTGCTTCCGGAAAAGATTGTCTTACATAATTTCTTACATCTTCTGTTTTAGTACTAGGGTGTAATTTGAATACATGCAAATAAGCAAATTTTCTTATTGTTTTTAATGTTGAGTTACCTGTTACTTCTATTTCACCCACAATTAGGTGTATTTTTGTCATAGTGTGGTCGTTTTTATATGATACAACAGTAAATGGAGTATTGGTATTATCTTGTACAGTAGTATCCTGCTTATTCCCGTCTGAATTATTTATGTTTAAGTTTGGACAGTCTTCTATACTTTTATCGTCTGTGATTTGTTTATTTACCTTGATAGTGATTTCGTTGACCTTATTGCTAGATACACTTTTATCAGTATCACAATTAGTTGTTTTCGCTTTCTTTATTTGAGCGGTGTTAGATTTGGTTCCATTTGATATGGATGTTTGTTTTGTGGTTTCCGAATTTTGTTAAGAGATGTCGCATACTTTTGCTTGTTTCCTTTATGTCAAATTTACCAACAATGTTTATTAAACGAATTTGCTCCTGAAATGCTACTATAGTTAATTGTTGATTTTAATAATTCGTTCTTTATGATTTAGTAGCTCTTTTAAGCAACAAATTTCTAGATTTAAACTATGAATCTCACCAGATGGGGCATAAAAATAAGGATAAAAATTTAATGAATTTTATTCCATCCTTTACACACACACTGTAGATTTTGTTTATCACTTCGGTTCTCTGTTCACTACGCTAGGAACAGATTTGATGCGAAAAATAGACCTTTTAAATTCGTCTCGCATTAAAACGGCTCGAAATATTATCGTTACGAAAAAGTTTTGAGTTTACAAGAGATGTGTCTTTATTTTTTATTTAGATTTTTTTGTACGAGAGCATTTTCGATTTTAAAAAAAATTTAAAATAGTCAACAAAATTTCAAACAAATTGAGCCGTAATTTGACCACAACTCGCTATTTTCGGACCGATTTTCAAATTTAAAAAGAATCTTACGTGGATAAAGAAATTTAGCCGTTTCAGTTTTTCATGTTTTCAAAAGTTATAAGCGAAAAACATTTCCGAAAAATTTCAATTGAAAACGAAAACTGGCCCTAATTTCTAAATTATAATCGATAAAAAAAAAGTTTATTTAAGAGAAACATTCGTTTTGTACCCCTGTGGCATAATGTGTAATATAATTTTTCTTTAAAAAAAATTTTTTTCAAGGAATTTTACATTGTCAATACAAATACTGTAATTTTTCATTTTTTAACTTCGGAACCGTATTACGTAAAAACATGAATATAATACATAAGATTCGAAATTTTGCAAATTTTGAATGGCTTAGTTGTAAAAAGGTTCAATTTCACCCGAAAAACTGTTAATGAACACTGGCCCACTTGAGAAAACGGTGTTACTTCGTTTGTGAGGCTTCTAGGAGCCTGGGGTCATCTAGTAAAAGAATATTTTCATTTCATCAAATGTATAAGTAAAAATTTATTATTATTAATTAAGATAATCGAAGACAGGGGATTTAATTTTTTTTATTTATATAGCATATTTGATTTTTAAATGTGCTATTTTTGTGCTAAAATAGGTTTATTGTAAACGCAAAGTAGAAAAAGATATGTGTGAGTGTTGAAAGAGGTATTAGCAAAGAAAAATACAATTTTTAAGAAGAAAGAGGTCATAGTGTCCCACAATTAACTGCCGGTGTCGATTTTTCGAAAAATAGACGGTAGGGACAATACGGCTAAAATACTTCCAAATGGTTATATCTGACTTACATTTCTTATTTTAAACAGAACACGTGTTATCTGAAGTAGATCTGCTTTAACGAAAATAATCAAATAATAAAGACTTTATTAAAGAAATTGTTAGTTATTAATTATAGTTATTTAAAGCTGATTTTCCCTATATATGAAACTGGCACCATAATATAATAGTGATGTAGAATAGTGGAAAATAAGCTTATTTTGCCGCTATAAACGTGTAAAATGTGTGTAAGTGTTAGCGGTGCAAATATTGGTCGCAAAAATTAAAACAATTACGCTTACTTTTTAAGAATGACAAAAATGCTCCGATTTTGTTCAAATTTCGCCAATCACCACTAACTAGAGCGTGATTTATAGCGAAACAGTAAAACTATTACAAGTTTTGTCATTTTAGTATATTTCAGGTTGATAAAGTTTTAATTCTGAAATTATTTGAAATATTCAGTATGTTCCAAAAAATGTGGAGTATCAAAGTTATATTTCTTTTATAGGACACTATGTATATTATTGCGTGTTTTAATTGCCAGAAAAAAATAAGGTATACTTTCATAAAAGTTCTCTATACCTAAATATAGAGTGTTCTGAGTTATTTTGACTTTTCTTAAAATATGGAGTATTAAATATCTTCTAATTCAACAAATTATAACAATTTACTCTTACGTCTAAATACTTGGATATTAGATGAATATATTTCATGATCAAATATTAAACAGGGTGTTCAGAGTTTACAGGATAATTATTGGATCATTCAATATGAAATATGAGCCTTATTTTAAATGGAACACCCTGCATTTTATTAATTCATAATGTTAACAAAAGTCTTCTTTCAAATGGTGTACGGTATCATATATCTAAGTGTTACAGTTTTTGTGGAATTTACAATTAATGGTAGCGAGAGATTTTCAAACAAAAAATTCATACGTAATTTAATTACCTAGTTAAGACATTACAGTCTGATAATCACATGAGTTACAAAAAATCATGTTTCGTTACGTGTTACATATAATATTTATTAAAAAAAGTTTAAAAATGAATTATAAGTTTATTTCGAATTCGTTGATCGATATTACCATTGTTCCCATTTTCAAAACAAATGTCAAAACAATCTTACAATAGGCAAAAATTTTACTTTTCGTAACTAGTTAAGAAAAGTAAAACATTTTGACACTTTCTTAGATTTCACATCAGTCACGGAAAACCCTAATACAAGTACAAAAAAAATTTCGAGTAAATTAGAAATCAGTCAAACGAATGTGTGAAGAATACTTATGAAACACCACTATCATCCGTATCACATTCCACTTCAAAAGCATTTGACACAAAACGATTATGATAAACGTTTAAATTTTTGTTTATGGACAATTAGAGTAAATTTGTTATTATTTATTGAATTAGAAGATATTCATTTTATTAATACTTCATATTTGAAGAAATGTCGACGTAACACTTTGTATTTTAGGTATATAACTATATTTAATATATTTAAACTATTTAATAAAATTGAGAAAATATATCTGGGATTGATAGGACCTATAGGAGGAATATTTTAAAATTACTTTCAAAATACAGGTGTCCCAAAATACACAGAATGTATAAAGTTGTGTTTTTCTTATAGAATGCAGTGTATATTAATATATTTTCAGTTTCTACGTTTAAAATAAGAATGGATTTTATAGAGGTTTCCTTACTTAAACCTAAACGTTTTTGAGATATTTTGTATTTTATGAAAAAGTCGTCACAACTTTACCGATTCATATCTTAGCAACTAATACCTTTTCCAAACTAAAGCATTGGAGTCTATGAATTGATCAGATTTTATGTAGAATTTATGAAAAATCTACTATCATATACAGGATGTGTACAAAATAAGATTAATTAATGACATGTTTTGAACCGCAATAACTTGCGTATTTTAAATAGAACAACAAATGTAAAATGTAATTACCCATGAAACAATACTATAGTGTCCTATAGCTAAATGTTTAGGTTGTCATGAAAAAATGCAAATTTTTATAATGAAGACTGATTTGTAACAATTTTAATATTTATCTAGTAAACTATACAACAAGAAGGAGAAGATTTGCATTGTGTACATTTTATCAACTGTATTAAATTTTGAGAGAAATAAATATGTACAGAGTTTACGAGAATTTAATAAACGTACAAATTTACTTCACAATAATATCTCTTCTAATGAATTATCTGCTCCACGAATCAATTCCTAAGTTGTTTACATTATTGTAAAACATAGTGGTGAAACACAAAAACATTTGCTTAAAATAAAGCGATTATTTTTTTCATGTCTGTCTCCGAAATTAAACGGGTGCTTCCAGACGTCGTAGAGACTTGAAATTCGACATACCGATGGGTCTTGCCTTCAAACCAACTGGAAAAATCCGAAAACCGGGGCCAAGGCCAAGAAGTCTTCGTCCGCCATAGGTTTAACATTATTAAGAGAATAACGGGATTAACCTACATGCACGCGGAGTCTAGCATTATTAAATTCAAGCATTAAAATTTGCCCGCCAATCAACGGGCTTCTTACAAATATATAATATTCACCTGTCAAAGTTGTATAGCTTACTTGATAAACATTAAAATTGTTACAAATCAGTCTTCATTATGAAAATTTGCATTTTCATGACAACCTGAACATTTAGCTATAGGATACTATAGTATTGTTTGATAGGTAATTACATTTTACATTTGTTGTTGATATAAAATACGGGGTGTTCCATTTAAATTAAGCAAGTTATTGCGGTTCAAAACACGTCATTATTTAATCTTATTTTGTACACATCATATATATGATAATGGATTTTTCACAAGTTCTACATAAAATCTGTTCAATTGATAGACTTTAGTGCAAATTTAGTTTGGGGAAAGAAAATAGTTGCTGAAATATGAATCGGCAAAATTGTAACGACTTTTTATAAAATACAAAATATCTCAAAACCTATAGGTTTAAGTAAGGTAAACCTCTATAAAATTATTTTTTTTATTTTGTTCGTAAAAACTGAAAATGTAATAATATACAGGACATTCCATAAGAAAAACACAACTTTGATACGTTCTGTGTATTTTGGAACACCTGTATATTTCGAAAATAATTTGAAAATATTCCTCCGATAGATCTCTATCTATCCCAAATATATTTTTCCAATTTTATTGAATAGTTTGGATGTAATATTTCGTGTCGTATACCATGAATAAGCCTGTATAGTGTCCCATAAGAAAAAAAAATAAAACATTGATGTGCCACAGTTTTTGGGACATACTGTATGTTTCAAAATAATTTTAAACTGTAAAATGTATTAACCTGTAAACTAGTATAATGACAAAACTTGTAAAACTTTTTACTGTTTTACTATAAATCTCTGTACTGCTGGTAGTGATTCATCCTGTATAAATAACTGTTATTCGAAGGGTCTACAAAGCCTACTATAATAACTATTATTTAGAGGGCTACATATCACTAGAATCAATTCACCTCAGAAACTGAAGTAAGTAGTTTGCGAAATATCAAATACAAAAATAGACAAAAATACAAGAGTTCTATTTAAAATAACCCAACTTTGATAAGGTACGCTTTTTTGGAGCATTCTCAACAATACAAAATATTTTTAAAATATGGTTTCGACTGATCTCAATATACAGTGTAATACACGGACCTTTGATATTGATTTTTTTTCATAAACAATTTTGAGCATTCTTTTAGGTTCATCAGTGACTACAATTTAAAAATACCTTCAATTGTACAGGTCGTCCACTTTCATTAACCACCTGTCAACTTTGATATTTTAAATAGGAACATATATTTTTTATTTTAAATCCATGTGAAAAACTATGGGGACTTTACGAGTCTTACTAAAAACAGATACTGATATCTATTTTTTAAACACTTTATTGGGTCAACATCGCCATCAATAAAAATCAAATGAAACATCCTGTATATTTTTTTTCCAGATTGGTGTAGCATTAAATTCTTTATAACTTTGCTATGCATATCTGTCTACCAAAACTCAACCGTTAACCATGAAATACGTTTTCTATCAGAAATACAACCCTTTATCGAGCAATTAAGTAGGCGATAAAATGCGAATCTGAAAGGTTTACTATTACTGTTTACTGAAATATCTGAAGGCCGATATTGATCCAAGGAAGTGATAAAAAATCGAGATCTCGATTTTTGTTTGTTTTAAATTATTTATTGTTGTGATACTATAGAATAGTTCGTTGGTAGCACTCCACCCTGAATAATAACAGAAAGGTTTAATTTGTTCAGTTTAATTTATTAAAACAAGAACGTATCGAAAATTTTTAATATTCATTTGATAAGTCTGATCGAACATGTAAATTATGAAATAAATAGTATCTGAAGTTGTGTTAATGTCAAGAATTACTTCAAATCAAAGCAGATAAATAAACTTTTAATCTAAATTGTCAATTGATATACAAATCTGAAAATGGGAAACAAATAACCACTGTTTTGGTTTAACAGAATTTAATATTAAAAATGTAAAAGTAAAAATTTCTTCAACTTAAGCACAAGTTTATGTAAACGTAAAACTTTTTTGAATTTACATTTTTGATCAATACTTATCTGCATGCTTTGAAATTTTAATATAAAGTACATTTAAAAAGTGATATAAAGTTTGATGTGTCAATACACAAATAATACCTATGATGAATTTATAAACAACATGTGATTAAAAATTTATTTTTACTTGTAAAAACAATGTCCTCAACGAATCGGTCTTATACTTTAATAAATTGAGATGCAAAGAAGAAAGTTTTATAGTAGGAAATGGTATGTAAGATACGTTTCTTTCTTTTGTTGAGCAAGCTGCGAGTCAATAGCACCAGGTGTCCGTGGATACGATTACACCTGCACCATTTATAACGATTGTTAATTGAGATGCTTGCTTTTATTTACTAATTCACATTTCATAGTAATATTTTTTACACTAGTAATCAATTGAGCATTTTATTATCGGTGTCATTCATAATTAACATAAACAACAAATTTTATATTTAATGAAATACATTATAAAATAAAATACAACATAAATTAACTCTATAACAAAACATTTATTCGAAAATAGTATATTATACAATGAGTATGTAATGTTTACTATTAGAAACGAGCAACGCTATTAGAAAATGACCGGAAGGCGAATTTCTAATAAACGTTGCAGTTTCTTAATAGTAAACATTACATGGGAATCATACACTATTTTTCTACGACCTTAAAATGTTAAATAGAACCACTAATTTTAGAATTGAGAACTACTATAGTTACGAATTGTCAAATTTGCTAATTTTTGTTTGACTTTTAGCCACAGCATGAATTTGTATCCTACTCATGAAAGATTTGATAATTGCGTAATGTCGCAATTATATTGGTTCTAAATCTATACCGTATAAAAATTTGTATCGTAATGAATTTCATTCGAGTACAGATTGTAAAACTGTAATATATAAATTACAATACAGGAGTAGAAAAACTAATTTTTTTAGACGGCTTGTCACGAAAGTGACACATATCAAAGTAGCAACCTGAGATCGAAACTTCAAAATATCACTGACCAGTGTGGAAATAATTCATATCATTCACGGTGCATGATATGAATTCGGCCAATGGATGAAGTCCTATTCCGATCGTCAATTTTCTAGTTTTATAGTTTATACACAAATTCGGATTATTAGGATTTAAATAATTGTGCACAATTATTATTTGAATGAAATCTTTATTAATAGAACTAGAAAGTTACATTATTAAATGTGCAGTTATTGAAATGTATTACTTTTTATTTGAATTTTCAAACATTTTTGCCAAATTTGATGATTTGACAATTGTTGAAGAAGTTGTCATGATGGATGATTCTGCTTCATTGTTCAAGTTATCAGTAATTAGATTAGTTTCTGACGAGGTTTCTGACGAAGTTTCTGACGAACTTTAACGGCCGAAGACTCTGCTATGTAACCTTCCGCCACTGATGAAGAATCCCATCCACCGTGGCGTTTTAGATCTTCAATCGTAGCACCAGCATCCACAAAAATGGTGGAAGATGATCACCTCATACAGTGGCTCGTGTAAGATGCGGGTTCCTCTAAACCAAGGTAGGTAGCAATCAATTTTGGGATGCTACCTATCTTGTTGATTCCAACGGGCTGTTTAGTGCATTTGGCTTGCTGATAATTTAAAAAAAACGACGTTCAGACGTATTTGGTGGTCGAAGAGCAGCATACTTGCGATAGATACTCGTCAACTATCGTGAAACCTCGATCCTTTTTATTTTTTGGTGTCACCTAATTCGGCCGAACCGACATAAATGAAATGGCTCCACTAATTACGAACACCAAAATTACCTAAAATTGAAACTTCAATTGATGAAGGGTTTTTGTTTATAGGGATGTCCTTACTTTCGGTAACAAATATTTGCCGTCTGGCGTTTCTTTTATGACTTTATTAACTTCTTCAGCAGTTAAAGTTCTGGATTTTTTCGGTTTGTATCCTTGCGACATTCTTTTCAGAAATGGCTTTCAATTTAGGATATTGACTAATATTAGTATTCTGGTAAACAATAAGCGTGCTTCTTATCATAGCAAATTGCGTCCACAATGTGCTTGGGGCAATTTTTCACAGCTCTCAAAATACGCAAGCAGGACGTTTTGCAAAAACGAAGAATTTACCCTGTTTTGCTTTCGCCACTTCATAAACTTGCTATAAGCTTCCTCATAGCGTTGCCGGGATTTAGGGTGCAACAACTTGAGGCAGGTTTCATTTGCTGCTTCTAAAATACTATCTTCATCATTATCCATATTTCAGAGTTTACAGATCACTATATATTTTATCGTTTACAGTTTAGAGGAGATAACACACTTTTTAGAAATTCAGAAATTCACAGCGAGAATAAGAAACAATTTAAAATAATAAACAACATGACCATGGCAACGCTTTAAGGTATCCAGATTATTGAGGAATTTGTCTCCGATGGAATTGGAAATTAATAATTAGTTTCAGTTATGTTGTTCAAACCGTTTAAAAAATATTGTTCCTAATTCGTGCGAAAGTGCAAATAACGTGCTCGTGTCTAGATCTGCTCGTGCTCCGCTGCTCCGCACTCGTGTCTCTATAGACACTGCACGATATTTGCTATTTCGACACTTGGTAGAAAATAACTATTGGGTATCTTAAGCATATTTCACATTGCAGAATTAATTTAATTTATATATTATTTAAAACATAATTTTTATTTTAGATTTATTATCTTTTAAATGTTTTTTTTATAACCGCTGTTTTTCATAATCTACTGAGAGAGTATTCATCGATAATAATATTTAAAACAAAGAAATGTATATAAAATATTTAAATTAATAATGATATAATAACACGTTTCACTTTTTGTTAACAAACTGTTGCAATTTTTTTCCTTTTCTCAAAATAATTATTAAATATTATTGTTTTTGAATAATTAGTAAACTACATACAGACATTATAACACACAAAATACCTATACATTAAAGTCAAATTTATTCATAGCGACAAATAGACGTATTCTTTCAAGGTGATCTAACTGTCGATTTGAACTGAACTTGCATGTTCTTTCAAACGAATTCATTTACTGTCTGATCCGAATGAGAACCAATTGAACTTCATTTTCGGCGGATTTGTTTTGGTTCACTTTATGCGAGTAATCAGTTGATTTGTTTATTCTTTCAAACCAACACATTCAGCTTGAAAGAATACAACTAATGATTTAAGCTAACTGCGAAATACCAGTTACCGATAAACATATTTAAAGTTAAAATTCATTACGGTTCTGTATGCCGGGTGTTTTAGGGTCAAAAACATAACAATACAAAAGTATTCAAAACTAAAAATGGTATCTGACACCACTCAGGAAGCATTTTTAGTGGTATGTCTTATAAAATTTCTACTGTAAGAAAGGAAATGAAGAATTTGCAAAAATCACATAACCATGATTTATTAGATTCACTGTTTACATTGTACTAATGGAAACGTCAAAATTCGACAGAAACGTAATCATTTTAAAGTCATGGTAATGTGATTTTAGCAAATTCTAATTCAACATTTAATTCACCATTTTCTTTCTTCAGTAGAATTTTGGTCGAAGAAAACATACCAATCAGGTAATTTGTACTGTAATGTTTTGGCTCTAAAGTAATTAAAGGAACAGGAAATTGCATAATCAAGGTATTACATGTAAAATTATGTTATTATCGAGCGGCCTAATCAACACCCGGTACAGTATTTACGTCTAAATTAAATTTTGTCAGGACATTGAAAATGAAAAAAAACCTTTTTTTCATTTATTAATTTTAAGAAAAAAGTTATTCTCTATAAAAAGTTCTGCATGTTCTGAAATTTAATCAAAGGAAAAAGGAAAAGAACGCCAACCATCAGACATTAATTTTTTTCGTCGTATACGAGGTTTGACCAAAATTATGAGTTTGGTACAATAGTGAACAACCTTTATTTGCAACAATATCGAAAACTGTAATTATAAAAAGTTGTTCGAAATAAAAAGTATGTTTTTTCTCCGATTGACATTAAACGTCAGTTTTAGTGACAAAAAGTTACTCTAGTAAATTTAGTCACTCCATAATAAATTAACTATATTAGGAACATTCTGGACGGGTTAAAAATAAGTTAAAAATAATGTTAATTGTCGCGTTATTAGTGATCACTTTTACTGGTTCAGAATAAGTAAATAGTTACAAAAAGAAAGACAAAATTCAGAATTTTATTATAATTTTACTGTAACATTCATAATTAAATCAAAACAGAATATAACACAGAACATAACAAAAATGTAAGTACATAAAATTCTACATATAATACATATTAATGATTATTGTGAATATTTATAGTAATTTGCGAACATTACTCCACTAGCTTGATAATCCGTTGTGCCTTTTGTAATCATAGTATAATTATTTTATTTATTTGTGAACTAGTGCTACAACTGACGATATTTTGTTCCTTGGTATCCGAAAAAGTCTTTCACTAACATTTGTTTTTGCAGCTATAGTCTTTAATATAACCTTTGGCTATTGTTGATGATCTCCAACCACCATGTCTTTTAACGTGGTTATACTCTGCCCCAGATTCCACCAACAATATTGCAGAACTTTTGCGACAACAATACCCAGTAAATTCTTGTGGTTTTGGTAATTTTAAAAATTTTGCAATTTCTCCTGGTATTTTTCCAAATTTATGGATACCAAGCGGTTGTTTGTCTGCCTTACCATTATTGTATTTAAAGAAAAAATTAGGTAGCCAACCTGATAGTCTACAATCTTCATATTTTCTGTAGAAGTTTAAATGTTCCACTACAATAAATGAGCGTAATTTTTTTGTCTTCGTGTCAGGAAGAGTTATAAATAATGTTTCCCTCATATCTTCAATTGGAGCTTTTTCCATTCGGTATAGCTCATCACTTCTACATGCTTCCGCTTTGCCAAAAATTAAAGCAACCTAAAATAAAAAAATCGTTTATTTAATACTAAATTAAAAGTTTATCATTTCTAAATTCTTACCTTAGTAGATAGGTGTATATTATCTGAGCTTCAACAAAAAATCCTGAATTTGTGATTGCTGCAGTACTCAGGATTTTTTGGCACGTAACCATCTGAATGACGCTTTAAAAGTCTCGCAGTTTTAAGTATTTAGATACATTTATAGTATTATTAATATGCAATGTAGTCTTCAACATAGAATATGTACACCATAAAGTCGAAGGTTTCAATTTCTTAGCTAATTCTGCAAAGTACGCCAGTAAAACGTTTTCTGAAAATGATTTCTTGTTAATGCGATAATTCATAAATTTTCTATAACATATTTCATACAATTTTCTGGATTTTGTAGGCAACAAATTGTATTCTGCATTTTTGGCCAATTCTTCAATTTTGGGAGGTGTTAAGATTTCTTCATCACTTTCCATTATTTTAGAAAATATCTCTAAACACAGATTAATCTCTTCTCCAAACAATTTAATCTTAAGATAAACAGATAAAAAATGGCGATTTTCAACTAAACAATTCAGAAAAAGTGTATAACAAACCCAGACTTAACTTAGCAACGGCAATGGTATAGTATTTAACATTACTAGTAAGGTAAAACCTGTTACCTCGCGTGTATTGTTGAATGTTTTATTTGTTCCTCACTTGTAAAAGTTATTATAAATGAATAATAAACCATTAAAAATTCTAAAAATTTCGAAAAATCGGAGAAAAATCATGTGAGCTTTAGACGTATTGCTTTGGAAACGCACGGCACTTATTTTGTTGATTAATTATTTCATTTCAATTTCACGTTTTCGGAACGTTTTGCTGGTGAGATTTACTGAAATGACTGTCCCGCAAGCTATCATTGATGAAGCAGCAAGTGTAGTTGCAAGATTACTGCGCGAAAAATCTTCATCAAGGTATTAATACGAGTACGCGGAGTTCAAAAAGTGGCAAAAAGGAAAACAACGTGACTGGTGTTACGGAAGACGTTATATTAGCGTATATCAATAAATTTTTTTTCGTGTGTGTTTTGATGCAAATATAAAATATGAAAGGTAATCAGTACCTTACAGTATTCCATGGTCAACACGAAAAACATGTTGTCCCTGAGAATCACCACTTTGGTTTTCGGACCTGGTCATCAAGACCCTCCCGGATAATTAGGAAAAAATGTACAACACAATTTCACAAAAACACAATCACATTACACACTTAATTAATATTATTACATTTGAATACTAGGGTAGGTAAAGGTTGTCATGTTTAGGTTTTAATGGTTTTCCTAAACCTTGAAGTAAATGCTTTGCCAAGACGAACCAATCCACAATTGCACACGGTTTCGTCACCACACTGTTCAGGTTTATACTGATCTTCTGGGGCACCATACATAACACTTACATCACAATACAATATTTAAAATGTACCATACGATTAAATATATAAAAAAAATTAATTGTCTGCCAAATTCAGCCCGAATTCTTTATGGTCAAAGTGGTCAGTGGTTAAGAGTTGTTTGACAGTTAGAGAAAACATTGATGTTTGCAGGTTTGTTTCCTTATATTTATTAGTCAGGTTTTAGTTACATATGTCATTTTCTAGATTTCATAAAGTGGTTGCGTTTTTGAAAAGACGAAATGAACGCTACGTCCCCAAGAAAGCCAAGATTCTGACGAAAGAGCAAGTGGAAAAGTTTATCATTGAAGCTCCTGACGAGAAGTGGTTACTTGCCAAAGTCATTACCATTTTTGGTGTTGTCGGTGCGATGAGCTTCTATCCCTCACTGTAAATGACGTGGAGGATTTGGAGAAATATATTGTTGTCACCTTATGAGAGACAAAAATTTAACGACAAGGAGGTTTACAATAACGGACGATGGGTGTAGCTTTAAATCTTGTGATCTTTATCGGAAATATGCGGTTCTACGACTTCCATGAAGTAAAGATCTGCGGTTGTTCTTGACGTACCGCAGTGGAAAATGTGTCGCCTTAAATGCAGGTCAACATACTGTAGGCGCAATACCCAAGAAAATTGCTGAATATTTGGAATTAGAAGAACCGGCACTTTATACAGGGCATTCATTTCGACGAACTGGAGCAACGATGGTGGTTGATGCAGGTGGTGATACTTTGGCTCTGAAGCGTGCAGGGGATGGAAATCAACACAAATTGCAGAAAGCTACGTAGATGATTCGATTAATAATAAAATTAAAATGGCAAAAGAATGTTTCCACTTGAAGAATCCACGCCATCCACTTAGACAGAAAATATATGCGCAAGTACAAGTGACATAACATCTCCTGGAAACTTCAATATTACTGGAAATCGCCACTGCACCATGATATTTAATGTATACAATAGTAATAAAACCCAATTTTCAAATGTTAATAACAAATAAATCACGTTAGAGAGTTTGTCTGTCATTTCAAATTACCTATAATAAGGTAAAATATGAGGACGCGTGTAAAATTTTACAGGCTAGCCAGTTATATTCTAGAAGTTAGTAGCTAGTTAAGAGGCATTTTCAAGGTAACTATAGTGAATTGATAAGCTCCTGTTTACAAGTGAGGAACAAATAAATGTGATTTAAGCAGGCACATAGAATCCACTAACCTATTGAAGCAAATTGAATGTAACAATGATGTCTTATTTTTTGGTAGATATTATTATGTATACAACTTAAGGTCTAATCGATAATAATAATTAGAAAATACGATTTAATTATTACCTATAACATACAATTAGAAAAATATTAAAAATTGTGAGTTGTATCCGTTATAAAAACTTTTCATTTTAATTTGATTTTTTAAACACACTGTACAAACAATAGGAGAAAAATGTTTCACACGGCAGATAATCAGATTTACTGCCTTGGCTAGTTTCAATGCCTAGTTAAACAAATAACTATTTAATATGTAATTACATTATTTTACTTTAAAATTTTTTTACAAATTTTACACAAATTATCGATACCGAACTTTTATAGTCCGTTCAGTCTCATTTGGCAATAATAGGATTATGCTGTGGCACGTTCGTTTGTTATGTTCATTGTTTCAGAGTCAAAATTGAAAATTGGACTTTATTATCAAGTTATTAAAAATCAAATTTGAATACACTGTCTTGAATAGCGTGCATTACGGCTAACACTGTGTATAACTATCTTTGTTTCTCATGTACTATAATTAAGATGGAAAGTACTTTTAAAGGCGGGCCCACAGCATAATCCTATAACCGCCAGATGAGACTGAACGGACTATATCTTCTTATTTATCACAAACATGATAACTTTTTCGTTTCTGTTCAGAAAGTATTAAGCATATTTTTTATAAACATCTAATTGAAACACCATTAAAGTAAAAATACATCAACGAAATAATTCAACATATCCACCTTGTTTGTCAGTACAGTTACATGTTCATTCTCAATATGGAAACAATTTGTACTTTTCAGTACTCCATGGTCAACAAGTAAAGAAATGTTGTTTCCAGACCTGGTCATCAAGACTCTTCCGGACAATTAGGAAAAAATGTGTAACACAAATCACAAAACACAATCATACAAAAAGGGCACACAACAAATATTCTACAAACTAATGTTGAGGTGTTGAGGAAGGACAAATTAGATTTCTTGTCTAATCTTTGTTTCAGCAATGGGGTCGATATTTTACTTTTACAACAAACACCCCATGTAGCTATAAATGTTGGCTACACGTTGGCTATATATTGGTCCAATGTTTGAATGTTGGTAAAGATTATTTACATTCAGTCAATATTGGACCGATATCAACAAACAAGACAACGCCAATATTCTATAAAATATATTCACCCGATATTGGCTGAATGTAGAATTATTAAATTAGTTCAATATACAGGTTAAATGTAGACCCAATGTTGGACTTATATAAAGAACCAATGTAAAAAATTATACGAATTGTTTTATTTGTATGATCATAAATAGGTCTCCGGCATGAACCAATCGGGGCTACCTGGTGAGCTCCGCGACTTATATCTGTCATTTAGATTATTTTTCATGTTTTATATTTTGCTGTTCAATTTGCCATACGATTTGAAATGGGTAGTCGGCAGGTGTATTCATAACCTTATCTGACAAACTCTCCTTTAGCCCTCTTAATTTTCTAACCTATAAAGCTCACACGTATAGACATCATAGTCACTAAAAAGTTTTTGATTTTTACGTTTTTAATCTATTGTTAAAATTGTTTAGTTGAGGTGAGTACCTATTTTTAGTATCGTTTATTATATGTTAATGCTTTCATGGTTACATTTATTATAGATACATCGAGCTACCAAAAGTAGAAAATAATGAAAGCTGTTAATCAATGAATTTCGTTTTCACATTGTTCTAATGTACTGCACAACTTATTTAATGCACAACCAAAAGTTACCTCAAATTTGATGTTGTGTATTTTCAACATTTCTTGTTCGTTTTTGTTGATTTTTTCAAATTATAGGTTTTTCTCTTAGGAATATCACTGTCTTAGTTGTTTTGGAAAAACTAATGATTTTGATGTTATACCAGGAGTTATAAAAATGATATGTTTTTTCTGAAATTTCAAAACGCTAATTTAAAGCCTCATGTTTATTCTACATTTTCTTTTTATTAATTTGTTTATCTCTGTTACTTCATAAAATAGACCGTTTGAAACTTATATGTAGGTTCTTAAGTGGCGTTAACTATTTTTTATACACGACTGTATTTGACGACTTTCGTGGCTTCATAGAAAGGCGAAAGGACGCGTTTCTACGCCTAGGCGCGAAAATTCATTTTTTCTTAGCTAGGAACAAAAATTTTGTTTTTGTTTTGCCAGTAGATGGCGTATCACCCGCCTTTATCTGTTATGACGACCAGCAAAGACATGCTGGTCGTTACACTGTTACGTAAAGTACTGAAGATTTTTATCACGCTCAGGAGTTTTGTCTGGTTTGAAATAAAAGTCAATAACTTATGAACATGGTCTGCGGCTCTCAGTTGGATGAAGTGACCATTTTCTCCGCGACGCCGCGATTAAGAGAAACTGTTCGTGCTCAAGTGGCAATGAGGATGGACATCCCCTGAACGAAGATAATTTACTTTGTTTTTAATAAACTCGTCTTTACTCCTCGGTTATTGTTTATGTCACCCTCAACAAAACACTAAGTCAAACTATGTTACTTGGCCACGGAAACTTGTTAATGTCAGTAAGTGTCAGTTGCACCTGTTTTCAATATAAACATTTCTAATAGTTAAACCAAAACTATTATGTGTTAAATACATTTTTTATGTTTTTGTGTTGTAAGATAAAAAATGTTGTGTGAACCATGACGAGAAAGTCGTTTTTTTTCCGGAACTCAAGAACTTTCCAGGCTCGACTACGCCTCGCCTTTCCATATCTTCTTTCAGCCCGAAAACGTTTACTTGTTCGCCTAGGTACACAAAATACTATTTCTCTCGGTATGTAATGCACTCAGGAAGCTTTTGTTCTCGGAAGACTACAAAAACACTGATCTTCACAAATATTTATCTTATGACAAACGCAATTTTAATTTTAGTTGTAGATGCTTTTTTTATATTTATTATTATTATATATATATTTATAAAGACAAAAAAAAATCGTGTACTGTACTTCACTTTAGAGAGGAAGCGTTAATTCATAGCACATTAACATTTCATCAACTTCTAGTTTAACAACATTATCAATTATACTATTACTATCTTGTGGAGGAAATGGTCGTCATGTATCTTCTGGAATTGTGACCAGAACGCTAACCACTCTTTGAGATCTCCAACTTGAATGTGTTCTTTGTAACGTTCGAAGTGTAAACGCTCCTCCTGTGTACACACTTCCTTAACCCAATTTCGCGGGATTACTTTGTATTGGTTTCCGGCGTTGATAACTTGAAACTGTCCACGATTGGTCCGCTGCATTTGAACGCTTCCGGAAAGCTTGTCCTGAATCAACCGTTCACGAGGGAGAAGATAAACCCTCATCTGAAAATTTCCTCGCTTGAACGGGTAATCAGTCCGATGGTAGAGATTCTAAAACCCTTCAACATTTTAAAAACTTTATTTTGTAGGTAAAACATATGATACCGCATAAAGTGGCTTTTAAAATTTGCTAAAAGGTTGTGCTCCACGTGAACTGTTCAATAAGCACGTCCTGCATTCTTCAGGCTAGGGGACTCTTTGCATCAGGTATACGATTGCCCTCGGGGTTTATCTATCGCTAACATCCTATGTTTATTCTAGAGAAGGTGGTTTATGTCTCCCTATTACGAATATATTCTCTTCCGGTTGTTCCTTCGTCAACTTGTACGGCTATTGCGGGTCTACTCATGGCTTTTGGAGGCGTTGTGCCGAAATAGCTACCACGAATACTCCGTCAGATTCGCAGACCACGGTGGAGGCTCATTCCGAACCGTTAGTACCATTGAGAGCAAGAGTAATACTCCTACTGCTGCGTGGAAGGTCAGAGGTTTTAATATCTTTTCATTGCGCGTGAACCTGCAGTCGACATATCACTCAAGTAGAAGTCACCCCTTGACACCAACTATCAGGCGCGAACGTAGAAAATTTATTGCGGATTATTTGTCGCTCGAATGTGTAATTGCATAATATACCTGGAACGTTAACTAGTTATAGATAAGAGTATTTAATACCTACGTGGTGTATAAGTCGTGTAAAATTTAAACCTCAATCCTAATTAAGCCGAACGCATTTAGTTCCATTGACCTCCCGGTACGAGTTCGTTCCCAGACAGGCCAAATTGAACAATCGTTTAAACTTCGCGGTGACTGAATTAGTCTTAAAACTTCCCTTACACGTCTTCTTTAAATTCATGTAATCTGTAACGTTACTCAGTACCATAAATCGACATACATTCTAGGTTAAGTTCACCATAGGTGTACCTTCAGTACGCGAAATATCAATTGCATATACGAGACAGTGGCGTAGCAGTGGTAAATATTTGGGTAATTCTCTTTACTTTAACTTGTAATTCTATGTAGCTCTAGTCATTTTCGTGTTACCTGAATGTTTAATGCTGTACGTACCCGTTTTAGCTCGTGTGTATTCGTAATATATCTGTGTCTATTTAATGCTGTGAACTATCACAAATTCGTTTGTGTATTGGGGTGAATAAATATTGTGTGAAGGTTTCTCTGACTTTATATTGAATTCTTTCGTGATTTGTTTTCCTTTTTCTGTATATTCTGCTGCGGACAGTTAGCTGCTGACCTTTGGTTCTGGGTCAGATTCTTCTCTCCAGCGTTACTCGAACCTGGCACCCTACCTTTTTAACTTTTTTCTATAGGTTCTAGGAATAACGTTGACTTTCCTAACCCGCACCCTACTCTCCTCTGAGGGGCATACTTTCCTGACCGTAATATCTTCCTTTCAAAACTGTTTGAGACAACAGCACCAGATTTACTGGGTGTAGGACTCGATGACCGTGCAATCCCTCGCGGTTCTAAATGTTTCTCCCCATCCAGCCAACATAATCTGTATCTTTTTCGTAGATGTCGATGGCTTCAGTCTCTGTGTTCAGGAATTCATCGGTGACATTGTTCTTCAAAAGTTTTTGGAGGATTTCTTGATCACACTGAGCTACCTTAACTTGAATGTTAATCATTCGGTCGAGCTTAACTTGAACTTTTATTCTTTATCAGGCGTCTGCTCTTTTAACAGTTCCCTAACTCCGTGGATGACTTTTGACAGTTGTGCACTGAAAACCGTCTTGTTGCTTTAAGGGCTTCTATTGTTCACAACACTTATCTCCGTGGAACCTCTAATTTGTGGGATTCTGGCTGATTTACTACCCGTAAAAATGCTCTCCCTAAAATGAAAGCGTGTTGTGAACTAGCTTTATATTTTTGTTATAGATAATTCAAATGAGATGACAACTTGTCAGGTTTTACGTCAATTTTTACTCACTTTTATTATGTCGAATTATACACTTAATCACATATTTTCCCTAATTATTGTTACATTCTAACTTATAAATGACCTGCTCAACAACTTGAGTTTTTTATTACTGCCAAAAAACAATCGTGTAACGAATACATAAACTTGAAATACGTTCCAAACAAAAAACAATGAGCACACACTCTGCATACTTTTCAATTTAAATTCTACAGTTATTAAATTTCTATTTTAATACTAAATGACTACTTTTGATGATTAACTCCTTTTTGCTTATTACAAAAACATTGTAAAAACCCTTTGCCGGGAAGACTAGTCTAGCATTGGCCTTTAAACCGCTCATACAGGAAAAACTTTTCCCACACTTGGTTCTAATAATGAAACCTTTTTAAGTAATTTCTTTATTCTAAAACATACTTATTTTTAAGGTTGACTGTTTATTAGTTATAAATACACTATTTAAAACAATCATCATTCCCATATATAGATGTACCGACAGTGACATATTAAATAGTCCTCTTTACAGCAACCAACAATACATTAATATTGTATTATAATTATCGTAATTGTTCATCTGACGTTTTACGTTATCGCTTATACCGGTTTCAAGGTAACTTTGTTTTGAAAGGTGTAATTCAAAATGTACTAATTGAAAATATCTAAATAACGGACAACATATTTGGTACGTTCAAAAGCAGTTAACTGCTCAGTAAAAGAAAACACGTTGAGTGTGCTGTATCTCAACTGTTACCAACTGACTGAACGTTTTGTTATAACTCAAAATACACATAACCTAAACAATACTATTATACAAATAAGCAGAAATAGTTACCGCTTAGTAAAATACCAAGCTGTTGAGACAAAGCGATCACTCAACGAAGTGTCTGAACGTAAATGCTAACTTATCAACCGAATCGTTCACTGTAGTTGAACGTACCCATTATTTGCACTCGAGCGTAATTAACTGCCTAGATGGTCGTTCAAAAAAGTTTTCAAGAACTTATTTTTTTCAGACCTCATTTTATTTTTCTACTGTAAATGTAAAAATCCAAATGAGGTTTTTGGTGCACCTCTTCAAGGAAAAGGTTACGTTTTCAGAGAGGTAGGCACTACATAGAAAAATTGTGAGAATGTAATTTTTTTCAAGTTTCTTAAATTCTTCGAAGACTAAATATAATGTTCAAATAAAATTAAGTTTCACCTAATGATTATTTAGCTTTAATTAATAATGTCTGACGAATCACGACTCTCCTTCGAATAATTGTGTTATCGGGTAAAAAATACTATAACAACTATTGTTTGTACTATTGTGTATATCTAGTCAAAAGGGTGAATCATGTTTTCATTCATCTATATTGTTGTTAAAGTGGATTATTTACAAAAAATGTATTTTATGTTGTTACGCGTTTATATATACGTATGTTCTTCTTAAAACGTGTGTCGGGTGTAGCACGTTACGACGAAAGTCAAATTTGTCGCGCATGTTGCGAATTTGCCATTGGTGGATTTTTTAATTAACTAAATTTTTGGGGACGATGAGCGCACATTTTCTACTTCCTTCTACATGGGTGTTTGGCGTGCCTCCTGAAGTTAAAATTTTACACATAAATTATTAATGTGTGCTTCAATAATTCCAAGTCAAATTGGTGTTTAAATTTAAATCCGCATTCACCGTCAGTACTTTCTTTTCTTTTCTTTTATTGTCTCGTGGTTGTGTTAGTTCTAATTACGACGTATGCTTTAGCACGTGCGTTGATCTCATATTCTCATCGTGTATTACACCTGGATAACTCCTGGGGGTGCTGGAATGCTAATTAAGAACTGTTCCCTATAACCTTAACGACTACCACGGTTTTGCATCCAATTAGGCTGCAACCAGCCAGTGTCGTTCATGCTGCATAATTGCTACTTCGAGGGAACATATTTGCCTTCCGTTCTTCGCTGCATACCTCCCCTAAGGGATATCCTGGGATTACCTACCTTCTGGAGCTGTCGAATACTGTCGCTAGCAGGAACTTTCATTCTCGGAACTGCATACTACAGAATACAGCTAAGTTTTAATGTTTAAATAACCTAATCAATATTTAATGCGGATGAAGCTTATGTACATGTGACATTAAACGGTTTGAATCTCTAGCATTTAAGCAAATTTTTATTCGGGGTAGACTCCACCACCGACGTTTCGTTTTGTTTTTAATCAGGTTCCTAAGAGCTTGGGCGTTTTACATAGAGTGGTTAAAGCTAAAAAAAGGCCTTTTGGGTTGGCGGGAGATACTAACCTTTTTAATCCGAGTTTAAGTTAGTTTTAAGTCACCGTGTGTAAGTGACGTGTGTACGTCGAGTCTTCTTAGTAACCAATCCTCAATTGGAACACTAACTTTAATTTGGGGTGTAACTAAAAGCTTACCTGAAATTCGACACATTAATTGCGAGCTTTAATTATTGTTGTTGCTAACGCACGTAATCATATGCGACAGTCTCTATTTCTGTCACATTTTCCTAGTACTGTAAGTTTGCTATATTGAATTGTCTACTTGTCTCGCTGGTTTGTGTTCGTTTTAGCGTATTAGACCATTAGTAAAACCTGTTGAACTCATGTTGGTCGGTTTTATTTTTTCTATTACTCAGCAGGTGGCGACTTGTTAGCAGCAGTCTATTTCTTTATAGTTTTTCAAGGACCCTCCCCCCTCACCGACTAAGCCGGACGCTGCTGTGCTAACTACTACAAATACTGGATCTTCCCCGAATTTAGTGCGCTACATCGAACCAAATTTCCTTACTTCTGCTCTCTAGGTTATACCGCTAGAGCCGTCGTTTTCTTTATTATTTGTGAACTACAACCGTTACAATGTGTTCGAATAATTATCGGTTACATTTTGTTTTGCCTTGCAAAACACATTAAGGATTTAAATCTATTTTTGTGTTTGTATTGTGGTGTAGTGTTTTCATGGAATTTTATAGATTTGTCTTTGACCTTCCAGCATCTTATGTTGCTAGATTTCTGTGCGATATTTCGCTTTGGCATCCTTACCATGTTTTTTGGGAAGGGTGTCTCACTTAAAATGGTAAAAGATGCCCTCTTCCATGAAGTCATATATTCAAATTTTTAACATGCCGACAAGTATCAGAAAAGTCTGAAAGAGGAAAATGTTCAGAAGAGCAATTAATTAATTCTGTTGAAATTGGCACAAATAATTTAATGGGCTTTAACGAAGCTTTCCGCACTTTCGGCAGAAAAATAATGATACAAAAAATTTCTATTTTTTTGAGCTTCATTGTTTGATAACGAAAATGAAAAAAAACTCTTGACGAGAGAACTAATCGGAAGACAATTTTCAGTATGACTCCAAACAAACTCTTAGAAACTATTAATCACGTTTGTGTTGTTCAAGGGCGAGAAGTAAGAAAACGTGCCCGCATAGTAGCTGCTGTAATGACAAACCCAACATTTTTGCCTGAGATGAATACTAATTTGTGGAAAAAAATTGAAAGGAAACCAAATACCAAATCAGCAAAAAAGAAACAAAAAAACAGGATAACGTAAAAAGCAAAAACACAATTTCAAAAGATAACCTGAATCAGATACAGACATTGACGAAGTGTGCCTTACCAAAAAGAACAAATTGCACTTAACGAGGGAAGAAATGGAGTTATCTGGCCTTATTTTGCAATACAATCAACGGTTTCATACGTTTTCGATGTTGTTCTTTACAGTAGAAATAACATAAGTTTCCAATACTAAGGTTTTTAGGGGGAAATGACAACTGATGATGAGTATTATAGTTGTACATGCTGTCAGAATTGGTGCAAGTTTTCACGAGATGTTGAGTATGTCGCAACTTACGGTATTGAAGATATAGAAGATATTCAATTGTTCTATATGTCAACAGTGAATTTTTCAAATTTTTTAAATGTACGGATAGCTGTTTGCAATAGTAAGCATGTTAACTAACTGATTTTGGAGCGTAGAGTTTTGTTATTACTACTGTAAAGAGCGAGAAGGAAATATATGTTACCGTTAGTTTCATTACAATTCTTCCCTCGTTAGTGGGGAGAAGATGCCAGATGTTTATTTTAATTTTTGTTTTAGTAGTAGTTACAGCGGTTAATTATCACACATAAGTTATAAATTCACGTCTAAGAACATATATTTATTGACTCATTTTTATTTACCAACACATTTTTTTCCGCAAAAATAATACTAAAAGGAATGTAAGGCATCTATTACTCTATCTAAAAAGTAACTTTTTTTGGCGTGTGGGTATGATTATTGCAATTTTTTAATTCCTTCATTAACGTCCTTCTTTTGTTTTTACATTGTATCTAGCTGTTCTGTACTGACGTTCTGCTTCGTTGTCCATTGTGGTAAAGATTGTATTTTTGTTGTTTTACTCTTTTGTCTGCTTTTTGTATTCGTGGTTTTTATTTATTTTATTTTCCTGGCAACCAGCAAAATAAAAACTTCAATTCTTTCTCTATCTCGTTTTTATAGTCTTTGTTTTCTACCTTTTGTTCTATGCGGCACTTCCGATTATACCATCATATCGTCAAGACAAGTGTCATAGTTTTTGGCATATGTAACATTTAACACGTTAAGCGCCACAGTAGAATTAGAAAATCCCGTCCCCTGGGCCAAACTGTTATAATTGTCAAATTCACTTACTTTTGGTTGCAGTTTAGCATATTCAGTTAAATTTTTCCTCAAATCCTATTAGTTTAGCTGTTTTCCAATTTTTTTTTTGAGGTACTCGTTGTATGTCGCGCGGCCCGCTGACCTCTACTGACCAGTGAGGCCACGCGACACATAAGTTGCGTCGCGGTTTTTGCAAGTCAAGACACGCGTGTTCTCGCGGTTTGAGCCATGTTAGGTGTTATTCAGTACTAGAGCGTCGTTTGTATTGTACGTACATTTTTATTGTGGTCCAAATTACTGCGTGGAAATTAGTGTAAACTATTTATAAATTTAGTAATGCCGAGCTATGAAGAAGAGCAAGAAAGACTTGCGCGTTTGTGGAATGAAATGTTATCGGATGAAGAGAGTGACAATAATGAGTTATTTGGTGATGTATACTTATCTGATGAGTATTCCCCAAGTGGCAGTGAGACAGACAGTAGCGATAGTAGTTCTACAAGTAATTTTGCTCAACCAAAGAAAAACGTTTGAGAGGTAATTGTTCAGAGAAAAACAGCACATTTCAAGTGATGGCGCTTCAACTAGCCGAGAAAAAATTGTACACCTAATAATCAAGGGATGACAATATGAATCAAGTAATAGAAGAAGTTATTGCACAATTTACCGTGGAGAGTGCTGCTAGTGAAAACGAAGAGATCCAAGATGAAGGTAATAATAGTGACCTGTCCCAACTAAATTGGCGTGTAGTCGACGGTACCTCACTAAAACAGTTTCCTTTTCTCGTTCAGAATATTGGTATTGACGCTCAAATATATGAAGATTTCTATAACAAAGCCCCAATTGATATTTTCAAATTATTTTTGACCGATGAAATAGTGACCCATATTGTAGTGGAAACTAATCGCTACGCTGAACAATGCTTGGCCAAACCAAATAAGCCAAAATCTCGTGTTAGGAAATGGATTCCTACTAATAATTTAGAAATCCAAAAATTTTTGGGTGTTCTTCTGTGGATGGGTTTGGTGAAACAGCCAACATTGCGATCATATTGGAGGAAGAGTCCTTTGTATTCCAATGAAATTTCCAAAATTTTACCCCGAAACAGATTCGAACTGCTTTTAGCTATGGTGCATTTCAGCGATAATGAAGATGCTTCGCTTGACAACGACAGACTTCGAAAACTGAGTCCATTGGTAACCAAATTACTAGAAAGATTTCGAAATATTTTCACACCTGGTTTACAATTGTGTATAGATGAGACTATGGTCCCATTCCGTGGACGCCTCCGGTTCAAACAATACATAAAAACAAAAGACATAAATTCGGCATAAAAGTCTATAAGCTGTGTTGTGAAGGTGGATATACTTATAATTTGAAAATATATTGTGGTAATGACTGCGTACAAGGAGGACAGGCATCCGAAAATGTAGTGTTATCCCTAATGGAAGGACTTTTGGACGCTGGTCGAAAATTATACACTGACAATTTCTATACAAGTGTTTCTTTGGCAACTAAATTGTTAGCAAAACAAACCCATTTGATTGGTACTTTACGTACCAATCGTAAATATAATCCAAAGGACATAGTGCAAAAAATTAAAGCGTAAAGACGTAGTGGCGCAAGAAAGTAATACAGGAATAGTAGTATTAAAATGGCACGACAAAAGGACGTCCTTATGTTGAGTACTGTTCACACGGACGCACAAAAACAATACAGAAACGAGGTGATGAAATTGAAAAACCGGAAGCTATCCTTGATTATAATCATGCAAAATCTTTCATTGATATCTCCGATCAGGTCAAGGCTTATTCGCATTGTTTACGAAGAAGTACCAAATGGTACAGAAAACTGGCCATAGAGTTTCTATTAGGTTCGGCCGTAGTAAATGCTCATATAGTTTATAAGGAGGTTACTCAGAATAGAATCTCAATCACAGATTTCCGAGAACAACTCTGCATATCTCTACTTGGACTCGTGGAGACTAATCTAAACGAAACTTTTGAAGAAGACAACAATGAAGTAAGTAATGAACATGTGTTAGTGGAACAAATTCGCGTTTGCGTTGTGTCGTGTGCTATCGAAATCTCAAAAAAAAGATGGGCGAAAAGTTGCCCTAAGTAAAGGGTCGCGTTCCAAATGGCAATGTTCTGCCTGTAGCAAATATTATTGTATTCAATGTTTTTGAAGACCATAATGCCCAAAAAAATGAAAATTCTGACATATTAGTGTTTACGTTCGTTTTATTCCAAATAAAGTATATTTTTACATGATAGGTATAGTCTGTTTTATTGTTACCTTCAAATTCCCTAAAACCAGCCAAAAAAGTCAAAATCCACGGACCAACATCAAGGTCTGGTCCTCGGGCCACGCACTTTCGGCTCCCATAAGAAAATCACATCAGCGAGGCACAGGACTTATGTTACGCGGCCAAATAGAACTGCCAGCAATGAGACATAACATATGTGTCGCGAGGCCCAAAGAACCAAATCAGGTGCGGCACACGCATTATACCTCGTGGCGCTTAACGTGTTAAAGTGTTAAAGTTAAGTTTACAGAGACTTCCTCTTAAAAAATTCAATACTTTTGAACCAAAAACTGAGGGCAGAAATGAATGTAGAATTAAATTTTAGGGGCAGTTTAATTATCATTACGCATTCATATCTTCAGTTGTTTTTAAGCTACTAGCTCTTTTTTGATGAAACTATGATTTTGTTCCGATTTTTATAATAATTGCATTACAAGTAACCATAGTAACCACTACTTATTAATAGTTTATTACAATAATATTCATGAAAATGTTTCATGTGTTTACAGTTTACTAAACTGTAGAAGGCTTTGGAAAAAAGCGAAATATCAAAATATTTACTGTCGTTATGTAATGCGTGACATTTGCTATTGATTCAATTAACTTGTACAATTTGCATCATTAAACAATTTCTACATAATGTTGTTTTTGATTTGTTTGTGATTTATGGTGCAAATGACGTTTAATCGTTTGGAACCTAGCGCAGCGACTTGACAGAATGAAAAAGGTTTCACAATCTGAGCAGTTCTCTTAGATAGGAAAATAGTTTTATTATATAGATTTTTTTGGTATTACTTAACGTTTTCCCGACCTGGTTTTTTGTTTTATACTTTTACTATTTTTTCGACAATGGGTGCAAAGCGATTGTGGAAAAAAATTAAAAGAAAAGTGTCAAAAAGTGCTAATAACGTGAAATCATCTGAAGAAAGGAATGCAGAATGTTGCTCAACCCGGCCTTAAAATTTAATTCTACATCCATTTCTGTCGCCAGAAATAAGAGCTGAGATTAAAAAAAAATTAAGTATTAGACAGTTTTTGATTGTCAACTTTGAACAATCGCATAAGGCAAATGCGATACGACAGAAAGTGCCAGCAACGATTTGAAATATTGGCTGAACCTCTAGAGATCAAAACACCAAAAATCATATGTCAAAAACTATGACACATGTCTTGACAATATGATGGTGCTGAGCACAAAATTTATTTATAATTTAGATATGATGTCAGAATAAAGTAATTCCATTAACAAACAAAGATGCTGTCAATTTCCGGTATAACAAGAAGTGCCGCCATTTTGAAAATATTTTAGTTAGACTTGAAGTAGTCGATTATGATCGATTCTGTAGATACATTTTCGTATCCGAAGACCTATAAAAAGAGCTACAATATGCAGTTTATTTATTTTTACTAAAATAAAGTCTATATGGTAATTGAAATCAGTTTTCTGTATCCAAAACTGTATACAACTAGCTACGATTTTTATACAGGAAGTCTTAATCATATTTGAAAACACGCATTTAAAAATTAATCTTGGTGACTAATTAGCCCAATTTTTAAACTGTCCAGTGTCATTTGCCAGACATGAACTATTTTGTGTTGTTGTCATATCATTGTCAAAATAGTAAAAAAACACTAATACATTCAGGGCACAAACGTTGTTACTATTTTATAATAAGAATAGTAAAAAAAAATCTGATTAGTATTTCAGATCATCAGATAATAATTGTAATTTAGTCCTAAGGATCATGATCACTGTTACGTGACGAAATATTTTAATTCACTTGCTCATGATTTTTAGAATTGGTTCAGTCTGTTGCTCAAGTAATTCATTTTCCTAAGAATTGAGATATAATATAAAGATGTATTTGCAACAAACGATATTTTTAAACATCTATCGTTATGACGTGTAACTTCAAACTGTTGCTCAACGTTACTTTATACTTCAGTTTTTCAACATGCGATTCAGCGAAACAAAACTTTCTGAGTTCAACTTTTGTTTAATATGAGCATTTAAGTTCAAATGTACGTTGGTTTTACATTTATCGACGTCCTTATACAAACATGTAAGAAGAAACAAACCAAACTTTCACATACTAAAATAAATTACAAACAATTTATTACAATTAAATTTATGTTTATAGTATATAAATTTTTTGAAGTAATTCATTAAAAGAACTTGATGAGCTATTTGATTATCTTATTATCAGAATAAATTCACCATCGTATTTTGGATTTCAGATAGAAATTGTTTTATAAATAATAAACGTGAATGAATACTAAACAGTAAAAAAGATCAATACAAGAAGTCTTAAGAATTCCCCCGTGCTAATCAATTTTTAAATTTCTATTGATTACACAAATTCAATTTGAATGCTTTAATTGAATGGGGTTTTCGATACGTACCCCCTAAACAAACTTTAACTTTAAGAAAGTTCGTTAATTCAAGTAAGCTAAAAAAATGTTTTTGAAACGTAATATCATTGATTTGTGCTTTTCAATTGCGAAAAGAAATAAATGAAGTGCAAAATTCAAATGAACTAGAATGAATACATGAAAAAAATTGTGAACGGTTATACAGAGTGGGGCTGCGCCCTGCATTTAGTGATTGATGGGTCAGATATTGAAGATATACAAAAACGTTTTAAACCAAATTTGTTTAAATTCAAGTTTTTTACCACCTACAAATAATTTTGTATATACAGGGTGCGATAAACTAAAATTTCTTATTTGAAATGGTACACTCTGTATATTATTGCATTTTGAATTCCCTGATGAATTGAGATATAGTTTATGTATAATATAATGTACGGTTTCCTAAATTAACTGCTGCGACGTTCTAAAGAAATAAGAATATTTCTGCATTATAGACACCTACTTTGACTATCTAGTAGGCGCTGAATATAACCTTAAACTTCAAACATTTTAAACGTGGGTAACTCAATTATTTTAAATTAAATTTCTAAAATTTTTTAATAGTTTTGGATTCCTTTTTTTCTAACAAATTTCTATTACATTCCCTTTTGAGCAACATTTTTCAAAGAATCTGAAGAATTATGCCCATCATTAACTTCATAATTCTTCAGATTCCTTAAAAAATGTTGCACAAAAGCTATCAAAACGTCGCATAATGAAGTAACTTTGATGTTATTGAGCCAGAATCCTTCGGCACTCTTCTCGTGAAAGCCTAACGTTCTGTTAGAGATTCATCCAAAAAAGTATTTTTTTTATTATGACTTAGTAATTGTATTGCTAATTAGATTTTTATAAATGTGTTAGAAAATGTTCAAAATTAATTGATGTTTTCCCGACAAATACATATTCCTCGAGGGGAACCAATCGGTAACCATGCATTTAGTGGGCAATAATTAACTAATAATTTATATTTAATCCTTGAGAAAATAAGGTTATTGGGCTATTGGAAGTCCATAGAGATCAAATAATGCAGGAAGGCTTCAAATCCGAAAAATCGGATGCAAAAATGCAATGCATATTCGCAGAATCTATTTATATTAAAATGAATATATCACACTAAAATTGAACTTGAATTTGAAAAATGATCTTCATTTATACAATTTCGGTTCTTCCTCAGCAAATTAATGGCTTTAATAATGAGATGACGACGCCAACGTTGTTCGGAATAGCTACAGGCTCAGGATTCCTTATCATTTTTGTAGGGAAAAATGTAGGAGAATTTTTGGTAGTTTCAGTCTTGTTCTTTTTCAGGGGTTGACCAACATTCTTCTTCCCATGATCAAATATCCGTGCATATTGCGAGCATTCATGTTGTACTTATCCATCCATTCCTTGGACGACTATTTTGATAAGTTGTAACGGTTGTAGTTCACAAATAATAATAAAAGAAAGCGGCGGCTCTAGCGGTACAACCTAGAGAGAAGAACAATACTATTTGGCTCGAAGTAGCGCACTAAATTCGTGGAGGATCCAGTATTTGTAGTAGTTAGCACAGCAGTGTCCGGCTTAGTCGGTGAGTTGGGGAGGTCCTTGAGGAACTGTAAGGAAATAGACTGCTGCCTAACGAGACGCCACCTGTTGGGTAATAGAAAGAAATAAAACCGACCAACAGGAATTCAATAGGTTTTACTAAAGGTCTAATACGCTAAAACAAACACAAATCAGAGAGACAAGTAGACAATTAAATATAGCAAATAAAACTTAAAATACTAGGAGCATGTGACAGAAATAAGAGAGAAGCTGTCGCATAAAATTACGGGCGTTAACAACAACAATTTAATTAGAACTCGCAATTAATGTGTCGAAATTCAGTTAAGCTTGTGTTTGTTACGCCCCAAATTAAAGTTAGCGTTCCAATTGAGGATTGGTTACTAAGGAAACTCGACGTACACACGTCACAGTACGGTAAGTAGCTCCCGCCAACCCAAAAGGCCTTTTGTTTTAGCTTCACCCACTTTATCTAAAGCGCTCAAGCTCTTATAGAGCTAGTTAAAAACAAAACCGAACGTCGGTGGTGGAGTCTACCCCGAATAAAAATGTACTTATATGTTATGGATTCAAACCGTTTAATGTCATATGTACGTGAGCTTCATACGCATGAATAATGAATAGGTTCCTTAAACAGTAAACTTAGCTGTATTCTGTAGTATGCAGTTCCGAGAAGGAAGGTTCTTGCTAGCGACAGTATTTGATAGCTTCAGAAGATAGGTAGCCCTAGGATTTTCCTTAGGAGAATTATACGACAAAGAACGGAAGGCAGATATGTTTCCTTGAAGCAGCAAGTTTGCAGCGTAAACGACCCCTCAGCCTATAGGATTCATTGGCCGTTGGCAGCTTAAATGTAGGAGAAACTGTGATAGTCGTCAAGTTATATAGCGAAGGGTTCTTAAATAACCATTCCAGCACTCCCAGGATTGTAATACACGAGTAGAAAAGGAGGTCAACGCACGTGTGTGAATGCGGTCGGGTTTACATTTACATACCAATTTAACTTGGAATTATTGAAGCACACATTAATAATTTATGTGTAAAATTTTAGCTTCACGAAGCACGCCAAACACCCAGTAGAAGGAAGTAAAAATGTCCGCTCGTAATCTTCGAAATTTTTCGTGAATTAAACAATCCACCAATGGAAAAACGCAACATGCGCGGCAAATTCAACTTTCGTCGTAAAGTGCTACACACAACACACGTTTTTAAGAAGGCTCTCAACAACATACGTTTTACTTTTGCAAATAAACCCGTAACAAAGTCTCTTTAATTTGAGCTGTTTCATTGTTAAAATTTATTTCTTTCTCAAAAATATCTTTTTGTGTGGATTGTTGTCGGATTGTGGAACGTAATATTTTTTAAATATGTGGAGCAGGTTGGGACCTCTGGTACTGGATTCAATGGACTAACAAAATATTAAAGTACGTCGTCCCAAAACCAAAATAAAATAAAATGAAGGATTTAGAATCGGATCAACGAAACCAGTTCGATTAGGATACGCGTGCTTTATTATTTTAAAGTAGGATAAGAGTGGACAAGTTGCGCTTTGCCCATTTAGAGTAGGGGAAGGGTGGACAAGTTGCAATATGCAAATGGACTTTAGACACGTGAATAGAAATTGCCTGAAGAATTAACCGCAATTCTTCACATAGCGACACCCGGAAGTGGGATTCCATATCTTGATAATGAACTGGACCAATGGTGCAATCCAATAAAAATTAATATGGACCTTGGACAGGTGAATAGAAGTTACCTGAAGCATGACACCGCTATTCTTCACATGGCGACATCCGGAAGTGGGATTCCATATCTTGATAATGAACTGGACCAATGGTGCAATCCAATAAAAATTAATATGGACCTTGGACAGGTGAATAGAAGTTACCTGAAGCATGACACCGCTATTCTTCACTTGGCGACATCCGAAAGTGGGTTTTCAAATTATCATAATCAACTAGACCAATGCCGCAATTTAATGAATGAAAATGGACTTTGGACACGTGAATAGAAATTGCCTAAAGCATTAACCGATAATCAATTGGACCATTGCCGAAATCTAATGCATTTGGACCTTGGAAATGGCTGAAGCATGACACCGCTAATCTTTTCTACATTATGATAATCAACTTGACCAATGGTCCAATCCAATTAATGATGAATATAGGCATTGGACACGTAAATACATAAAATGTTGGCAATCGACAGGCTAAGGGAGTAGCCCAAGTGTTCGGGTTTATTATTTAATCGTACATTTAATTCTCATAGAAATGAATTTATTCTTAGATACTATACAACTTCGTAATGAATTGCACATTACCTCTTTAGTACCAACATATATGTAAAAAGATACTAAAATAACTACTTTAAGGCAGTGGCGTAACCTAATATAATTTCCAACACCAAGCTATTAAAGTTATACAGTGGTTTCCCTTTGCAACGAAAGTAAAAAAATGCATACTAAACAACCTTTCTTAATTGAATTTTTCCTTATCTTGGAAAACACTTTATTGAAAACGATTTTTACACATTTGCTTGTAAAACGCACTATATAACTCGAAACTAACTAACAAGCAGCACTTATTTACCAAATCTTAGTCAAAAACTGAAAAGTCTTTTGTCCTTTCCACTTCTTATTACATACGTCCTGGAACACACTATATGTTAAACTTAAAGACCTAAAACGCTCATTGAGCGAAAAAATAAGTCACAACGAGTTGTAGTCACTGTTAAACATCCGCATCGCGCAATTTGTGTAATGACTCATAATGCGTTTCGTGGCTATTATGGTATACGACCACAACGCATTATAACAATAAAGAAAACCCGTATGCGTATAGAACCGTATTAGAATACGATTCACAGTGATTTTTGATATGAGTTTTAGTAATTTTGAAACTTTTTGGTATATATTGTTAAGAAATATTTTTGTAGTTTATTTTAATTGATTTTTTGAATTTATTCAATAGTTAATCTGCTTTGAGGAAGTAACCAATTTTTTAACTTCAATCTACTCCAGCTTCAACAGATTTTTTAATTTTTAAGACGTCGTATCGTTTCAGATACTGCTTTGAAGCTGGGCTGATTTGTTTCATATTTTTTGTACAATGTGTCCTGGTTTCGACACACTTACGTAATTTAATAAAAGAACACTTCTTTTTTAATGGACATGATTAGCGGAATTACTTATTGATTTATAATATATCTTCAATAGTTCGCTTTTAGTCAAATAGTCTATTCACGAAAGTATTGCCTGTGTCTGAATTGTTAGGTAAACATAGGATTTTTCTTTTAATTTGAAAAATAAATATGAAATCAACGTATTTCAAATAAAATGTTATATATGTACATACTTTATATACCAAATTAACTTGAATCGCTTGTCTTTGGTTGCCAATTTTTTAAGATCATCTACTTTGACAATCAAATGTGTCACTTGTAGGATGGGGTTTTTTTACAGAGATTCACAAATCAATTTAAAGACAAAAGGATTATATCAATATATATAAAATTGTTAAATGTCTGTTTGTCTGTCTGTTTGTTACGCTACTCCTCCGGAACAGCTGGACCGATTTTGACAAACAATACCTCAAAATTCTTAGAACATTCCCACTTAGAGCGTAGGCTATGTTTGAAGTCGGTCCCACCGAGTACCGGCCCCACCAGGTGGGGCCGTCACAAATTTAAGCAAAGATAAGCATGCAATATATCGTTGGAAAGGGTACAACAATGCGACTCAAATGAGATGCTATTTTTCAATTTTTTTTTAAATTTAAGCGTTCTAGAGCCCATTTTTAGAAAATGGGCATCTTACTAGTTGTACAATAATGACAACAACTAACATTTTCAACATCTCTGGTACCGACATTTTGGTTACTCTCTCCCGAAGTGCCTCCCGTACCGGCGTCCTTGATAACCGGCGTTGTCATTTTCTCTGCGCCACACAATGCGCGGGAATATTGAAATTTTAAAATATAAACCCACAGTCGGCCAACCTGACTGCATGATCGTCCTTGATCACAATTAATAAAAACACATTAATTCAACTAAACGAAACTTAGCCTAGTTACATATGTGGAAACAATACACAGAATAACCAATTAATCGTGAACCCATAACCGCATCTGGTCAGGTGCACAAATAGTTTCGAAGGGGATCTGTGACATTTGAAAGTCTTTAATGTCTCCCACCACAAATCGATCGTTATCTAAAATCTTTCTAATTTCGTACGGACCTTTGAATTTTGGTATCAACTTTTTGTTATAGCCCGCTGTCACATCTACGATTTTAATTAGAACATAGTCTCCCGCTTTATAATCACGAACAACCTTTCGTGTTTTGTTATAGGCCAATTCATTTTTCCTCTGCACCCTATCAGTACTTTCAAAGGCAACAGCTCTGATTTGGACAAAATTTCTATAAGAATCTTGGTTTGACTCTAAGTATAACCGCAGAACATCATTCACTTTACCACTCTGGTTAATTCCGAATAAGACCACTAGGACTATTATTTAATGATCTGTGATGCGTATTATTCAAAGCAAATTCTACAGTAGTTAAAACGTCGCTCCACCTATCTGCACCGCTTGATAACTTAGATAGCATTGGGGTAATGACTCTATTTGTTCGCTCAACCTGTCCGTTCGCCCGAGGTGTGTGTGTCGTAATTAACACATGCTCAATCACGCCTTTAGTCATAAAATCCTTGAACGCATTACTAGTAAAAGAAGTACCACGATCCGATACTAATTTCTTTAGTCTACTATAATTTAAGAAATAGGAGATCAAGTGTTTAATTACTTCGCTAGATTGGGTTGACTTGCAAGGGTATAGTTTAACGAATTTTGAAAACGCATCACAACGAAAATGTATCTGTAACCTTTACTAGTTTTTTCTAAGGGGCCATAGTGGTCGACGTGCATACACTGAAATGGCAAATTGCCCTTACTGATATAATGTAAAAATCCCTCTTGCTTCCCAAAATTTGGCGAAAAGGTCAAACACTTCAAACATCGATTAATATGATCTCGCACCTTATGACGTAATTTCGGAAACCAATACGTACGTGAAATGTAATCTACGCATTTCCAACCCCGACATGACCTAAATCGTCGTGCCCTGTTTGTATCACGTTCTACTCCATCGTCGTTGGAACATAAAATAGAAACTCCTTATTTTCCCCTTTACTGTAAACTAAACCGTCGCGGAGTTCAAAGAAACTACTTTCAGAACACTCTAACTCGCCGCGAAATTTTTTATTTCATTATCCAAACCTTGCTTGATGGCTAATGTTTGTTCAAAGGTGTTTGCCTCCAACACCAATACATTGTGTGCACGGCTCAGTGCGTCAACATGTAACGTCCTAGAACCGGGTCTATGTACAATTTCAAAATCATAGTTCTGTAAAAACATAGCCCATCTCGCAATGCAAGGATTTACATCTTTCTTTGCTAACGTTAAACGAAAACTATCGCAATCCGTTATCAATTTGAAACCGTTTTATAGCATTAATCGCCGCTAAGCATTCCAATTCAAAATTGTGGTAACTACCTTCGGCTGAAGTAGTTCGCTTACTATAGTACAATACCGGCCTGAACTTACAATAACTCTGTTTCTGCATTAGAATAGCACCGTAACCGTAAGAACTGGCATCGCAATGCAACTCTGTGTCTAACTCAGGAGAATATGTTGCTAATATAGGGGGTGATATTAGTTTTTGTTTTAAACTTTCAAAAGCGTGAAATTCATCTTTTCCAAATTTAAACTGAACGTTTTTTTCTGATCAGATCGTAAAGAGGTTTAGCTATTACTGAAAACTGGGGTACAAATCTCCGAAAGTAACTGGCTAACCCAAGAAATCTGTGGGCGTCTTTAGCATTTCTCGGTAGCGCGTAATTAATTATAGCTTCTACATTCTCGCTACTAGGCTTAATACCTAAACTTGATACTATATAAACAAGGTAAGTAATTTGGCTCAATAAGAAAGAACATTTATCTATGCGTAAAACTAAATTGTTTTCCGTGACAACTTTAAAAACTTCAGATAAAATCTGTAAGTGTTCAAACACTGTACTGGTCGCCACAAGAATATCGTCTAGATAAAGTAAAACTTTATCAGCATCTACTAAATGTTTAAAAACATTATTCAAATATCTTAGAAAAGTTCTGGGAGCATTCACTAAACCAAAAAGCATCTTTACAAACTCGAATTGACCTACAGGAGTAATAAAGGAGGTATATTTTATAGAATCATTATGCATCCTAACGTGATAGAATCCATTCCTCAAATCGAGACAACTAAAATACTGTTTATCTCTTAACCTATCAAGATTGTCATCGATTAGACGTGTGGGATAATTATCCTTAATTGTAACCTCATTTAAGTCCCTATAATCGACACAAAGTCTTGTACCACCACTCTTCTTACGAACTAAAACAATTGGGAATGCATAGGGTGAATGACTTGGCCTTATTACTCCATCAGAAAGTAATTCATCGATAATGTTTTTTAAGTTAATTTTATCAGCATATGAAATTCTACGGGGTCGAAAACTTATTGGTTGTTCATGTTTTAACTGAATTCTCATTTCATAATTGCTACCGATTGTCGTAGTTGACTTACGCCATTTTTGTAATTATCATATAATCTGTGCACTTGCTCTTTGACTTCATAGGGGAAGTTGCGGATTTATCCTCAATTCATCTGGTTCATCATCATTGTTTATTTCAATGTTCATGATATCTAAAACATTCTCTGCATTATCAGGAATTACAATTTCATCGACATGAGCTCTTTTAATCGTTATGACATCAGTGAAAGTTACGCTCAAGTCTAATACTACTAATAAAATCTCTACCTAAAATATCATTATTTGACATGGTGTTGTCTGGAACTACATAAAATAAGATGTTAGCATTCACGTCATTAATTGATATAGGCAACTGACAAGTACCAATAACATTTAGTTTGCTCTCATTTATACCTTTAAACGAATTTAATGGAATTTTAGTTATTAAATTCGGAGGTATATACCTATCTTTAATTAAGCTTATGGCGCTGCCCGTATCAATTAGTGCTTCCGCTTCATATGTACATGACATATTTAAATTATCAATAACATTGAATTGAAATTTACATACATATGGCCGTATTAGCTTGTGTTCCACAACATTAACATCAGCTGTTGTAGTATCAGTTGGTGAATTCCGAGGGGATTCTTCGATTCTGCCTCGGCATTGACTTGACCTGTGTCCCCGTTCGCCACAACGATGACAACTGCCCCTATCTTGTCCCGGTTTCTTACACCTATCTGCCTTATGCCCCATTGCTCCGCAATTATAACATTTTACTTCCGAGGCTTTGAAGTTGTTAAAAGTTACAACCTCAGGCTTATGGTACGTCACCTTCTTAGAACAGTTTGTGTTCGACACTGGGACATCATGACCTACCTCATTTTGCGTAAGTGAGTTCATGATTCTTAGTAGCTCCGGTAAAGCTTGGAAATCTTGCATCCGTGCTTGAGACTGAAGGTTTTTGTTCTCAAATCCCTCAATGATATATGAAATTAAGTCGCCTTAACAAAGACCTAACCTGTTTCCTAACTTTAGCTTCTCGTGATAGTACCCTGCAAATTGTTCGCCTCGTTTCCACCTACGCGCTTCAAATTTTTTCATGAATTGCACCTTATCTGGACAACTTGAAAAATGGTATTGTAATTCCATTTACGATGTGGCCCATGACATACTGACATGTTCCACACGTGAGTGGTACCAGTCTTTCACAATTCCAGTCATCTTTCCAACTGCTAATATGTGTAATAGTTTATCTTTCACCTGGTAAACCTCTTGCAAAGCGTCAATTCTGTTGAGCCATGTAGTTACGTCCATTACATCAGCATCTCCATTGAAATTTGGTATTAATTCTGCTAATCCTTTCGTATTTGCTCCATACGAGCAATCGATACCTCCTGTACCTGATTCGCCCCTCCGGTATTAGCATTATTATACATCAAAATCGCTCTTACTGTTTGTTGTATCACATCATCAACGGATAGTGTTCTCTCTGTTTCTTCACCACCGGTCGACATTTTTGCCTTCCAACGTGTTTTCCAATTACTGTCTTAACACTTGCAATCACCTTGCCGCCCGCTTGTATCCCACTTCTGAGCTGTAGGATGGGTTTTTTTTTACAGAGATTCACAACTCAATTTAAAGACAAAAGGATTATATTGTACAATAATGGCAACAACTAACATTTGTCAACATCTCTGGTACCGACATTTTGGTTACTCTCTCCCGAAGTGCCTCCCGTACCGACGTCCTCAATAACCGGCGTTGTCATTTTCTCTGCCATTTTAAAATATATATCCACACACTATACATTTTTTTTTAACTAAAACTGATTCTTTTCTTCTCTTCTCCGAAATAGACATGAAATCTACATATTTTGTTATCCGATTCTAAGGACCAACTGTTCAAAGATGTTTTTTAATACATTTATTTTATTACTTAAACTTTTAATTATGTTCGATTTTTGTCTCATCTTCATTTCCATTTTTAATGTATTATCAGAATATCTAATAAAATAAGAGCTCAAATATTATTCTGGTTTGTCACAAATAAAATTAGTTAAATTATAAACTCCAAAATTAAAATTAAATAAAAATTAATTTCGTAATGCATAGTTTTTTAAATGCTAACAGAATGTTGTAAGCTTCATTCAAATTAATTTAATTTTAAAAGAACGTTTTAATGTTATGACATTCACGAAACAAAAAATGCTATTAGTAAATAATTAATTTTATTTTAACTCTGATATATACAGTTCCAGTTTTCCTTTGACAGTTAAACTCTAGAATATTATGTTTTGTACAAATTACTATTGTTTTCTTTTAATTATGTAAGAGATCATCACACCTTCATGATTTTTTAAAAACCTTTAATTGGGCAGAGTGGGAAATGATATGAAAAATTCTAAATAAGTTTAAAATACATAATTACAAATTGATGAATGAGGCGAGGAACACTTTGTGTATTAATGCATTTTAGAACATTTGGATAAATTCGAAAGAATACTGTTAACACATTATAAATCAAAAATTATTACTTTTTAAAATATGACTTTTTCACATTTTAACCAATTTTTGAAATGGCACTTTTATTCTTTTATAAGTAAATTTTCGAAGAGCGTCCAAAACACCTCGACAAATCTAAAGTTTGAATGACAAAATACTGTTTTTGAAATGGAAACCCCTATTTTCACTTTGGTATTTTATTTTGTTTTAAAACTAATTACAGTTAAGAATATTTTTCCCTCCAAATAATATACTAGAGTATATTCCTCTAAGGTTGAGTAACAATTAAAATTACCGTTCAATTGCTATATAAATGCTGTTTAATTTTTATATCGTGAACCCTGCTCTTTAATTGGAATGTGTGTAAAACCACTGGAAAAAACTGGAAATAACACTCCAGAAATAAAAACTCCTAGAATAAATGACCCCCGAAACAGATTTAAAGCAAATACATTCATCAACTCATAAATTATCGTTCATTCTATCACGGTCACTCCTACCGAGTTCGCGCATTGAAGTGGGTAATTAATAAAAAAAACTGTATTACACCATGAAATGTATTTATTGAAATACAATTAAACACATACAAATAAAATTAAAATTATTTTACAAGGTAATAGCTATATTTATTAATATTCAGTTCAATTATGTAAAATTACACACGTTATAGGTTTAGTTATTGATATCTTATGTAATAGTATTAAATATAGGAGTTTGGTAATAGCTAACAGTATTGAAAAAGTCATCCAAATTCCTTACTCCATCTCTGTTCTCTTCACATAACGGCTTTAATCAGGCCTACATAACAACATAAGCAGGCTTTTTCTTTCTCGACATTAGTTTTCTTACTTGTTGCAGCTGCATCTTAGTTTCATCCGTCGATAATTCCTACCTCATATTTTGTATGAAGACCCATACAGTAGGGTGGTTTTGGCCAACCAAGGTCGAAAATCGATGGTTCCAGCCATCAGTATGGTTGTAAGTTTGCTCATCGTCTTCAAGGGCGGTATCATGTACATTCCAGCAACGGGGACGAAACATCGATAGGATATTTACTACTCGTCTACAGGGTGTTTCAAAAAAGGTGATCCCGTCTATAGGATAGGTAGAAAACTAAAAAACAATTGGGGCTTGCTTAGGAAGAAAGTTTCATAACACCATCCTTATGCATGATTAAAGCCATTGAAAAAAAAAATTATACAGATTTTTACGATTTTGCCGAAACTACTGGCAGCTGATACACCTCATGAGTTTGTTTTTATATCTGACTCTCTTAGAGAGCGCAAGTTACACGGTTCGTACCAAGTAGTATTGAACATAACTTTTTTACGGTTAGATTTATTAAACAAAATTTCAATTGAACTTAAACATCATTCAATTTTTCACTAAAAAGGTATTCTTGGAAAAACTCGATACTGTGTACCGTTTTTGGAATATTTTGATTTGAAAATTATAAAGTAACTAAATTACACTGAATGGTTTAATTATCTGCTTTATTTTTGAAATTTTAATTTTTTTGGTTTTTAAAGTATTTAGTGTTCTACAACTGGCGAATCGTGAACCTGGGTATGAAAGGATAATGGAGTTGATGCAAACGACCGGATCATTATTCTTGCAACATACGATTGCCTAACTAATGCTTCAAACTGGTTTGTAGATGGTAATTTCGCCCTAGTCCCTGCGTTTTTAAACAACTGTACATACTAAGAATAAAACTACAAGGGGTATTTATAACTGCCGTATATGCCATACTAAAATGAAAAACTCAGTCAACATATGAGTCGTGTAATAGTAGAAGAATGTGAAAACAGAAACAGTTTTCTTGATCCTATTTATGTAAAAATGGATTCTGAAAGATTCAGGCAGTAAAAAATGTTTTTGGAGACCAAGTCAATGATTCAGGTTGTTTTTTTGTCACCTATATCAAAGTAGACATAGAAGAATTAATGAACTTGGTATTCAAGAAACTACAGAGATATCAAAGATTTCAGCAAATTCTGTGGATGATAGACGGCCTAGTGTTTTTACCAGTCGTAGATGTTAATAGATGTATGGAGTACCTTAAACAACATATTTCTTTAGGTGCTGAAGACGTGTTACATTACTTTGACGGGACGTATAGAAGAGTAGGAAATGGTAATGGTTTAGTACGTCTTCGAGATATTCTAGCCTTCTTTGAATTAGAATTGTACAATATTCACCAAATCACTTCTCAAAATGAAGATCAAACTAACAATCAAACTGTAGGTTGGACTCACAGATTTTCAAGTTTGGTGGGTTATAATCATCCCACTATTTAAACTTTGATAACTAAGATCAGAGAGGAACTGGCATTTGATTAAACGAAACTGCTCCAACACAATGTTGGTGTGCTTGCTCGTAAAAAGAAGAAACCTGCTTATGAAGCACTGAAAATCCGATTAAATCTCTGTGCGAATAATATGTGGTTGGTGATACAGATATTCTAAACTTCTTAAACCCAATTAGCGATAATATTAGAAGAATTGAAACATTTTATCATATTTTACTTGTACTTACTCATTGTGGTATACTTTATTATGTATTTCACTATTAATATAAAAAACTTATTTGCATTATCAATATATCAATTATTTTGAAACATTTTCCAACATTTGTTTGTGAAGACATTGTTTTGGGGAAATTTTTTTCGGTGGTATTTTTTCCGGGTGTATTTTTTCCTTAGGAATAAGATAAATATACAGTAAAATCACCAGCTCCTGTCTTTCATCTTTCATGCAACTTTTTCTACTGATTTTTTTATTGCTGTCATTACAATGAAATAAAGTTCACGTACAAGGTTAGGAACAAAGAAACCCAAACACAGAAATTCTTGACACCGCATTGGATAATACACAATAATAAATTTGAGACCTATTTCAGTCCACTTTACGTTGAAATAAAATAATTATTAATTATGATATTATGTGTAGGAAATTATGAAGCTGGCCGTTTTCGAGCTCACATAACTGAAGTTAATTATGATGACACATTGCAACTTATACAAACAATAACGTCACAACTATTTATTCTGTAGGGCGTTCTCAATAAAAAGCATTAAATAACTTTTTATAATATATTTTGAATGAGCCGTGTTTATGCAAATTTATAAACTAATCATTCAATTGTGGCTTAAACACTAAGTAATATCAATTTAAATGGTAATATGAATTCACAATTCTATTTTTTGAATAAATTTGTACAATTTGTTTAAAATATTTTTAAATTAAATTTTTTACTGTAACAAAACAATTATTAAACATACGCAAAAACGTCGTTTGCTGTAAAGCATAATGCCAAAAAACCTAATCATTGTTTCGTAAAATAAAAGCAATTTTCAATATTCGCATAATAAATTTTCTTGTATTTACATTTCGTTTGTTTTTAGAATTAAACTGGAGATTGGTTTCATTCATAAAACAATATTTGATTTTGATTTAGATATTTACATTTCGTCAGTAATAAACGGGGAATTTATTTTTACCTCAGTTAAGTATTTTAAATGTTGACAGAAAACGGTAGGTAGTTTCACAAGACCGTAACTGTATTTTAGAAATTTTTTAATTCTTACCTTGAACGCTTTACAGACCGTGTGTATTTACAAAAGGTATGTTTTTGAAATGGTACATACCTGGGAGATGTTCTGGGTTCGCCTTGCATCTGTCGTGCGGTCAGGTCATTCAGGTATTTTTATTTTTGCTATAAGAAAACCGCTTATTATCTTTTGCTTTAACTATAAAACCTTTTTGTATTTTAAAACTTTTGTGTTTGGCATAAGGGAAATCCATTGTGCACTTAGTTGGTTCAACGATTTCTGCCAATAATCAGCATTACGTTATATCCTTTATTTGTCATGTTAAACAATGTTTATGTAATTTGACTGACAAACGCGAATTTTTCTTTACAGCTTCGGTGTATGGTAACATAAATTCGAAATAAACACATACATATTCCGACATTCACATACATCGAAGTACCACAAGTTTAATTTTATTTGAAGTTTACGATTTAGTCTCATGATTACCGTTCCATACTTTATTGAACATTTTTGTATAGAATTTTTGTTCAAATAAAAATTTTAAATTTAATTTTTATTTTAGTCGCTTATTGTAAACTAAATAATTGGCGAGGTAATGGTGTAAGGGGGTTTAGAAAAATGAGTTTCTTGACAACCAAAAGATAACAATTGTATTAGACAATTTAAAACTGAAAATTTTGTTTATAAAAAAATTATTTGCACTATTTTGTAATACCTATCGTTTAAATCTAAGTAACCATTTAAGCGTTACTTATTATTGTAGCAAACAGGCATTAAATAGCTAAGGTCGATTTTTTAAAATAAGAATCACAATTCCCATTAAACGAAAAATGTATAAGTTATTATACAGGGTCATTGATAGTCGATGATAGGTTAGACTTTTATGGAAAACGGGGTATAGGAGTAATCTCAAAATTTGGCTACTGCCATAAATAAACACAATCTATCTTTTTAAAGTATTTTCATTTTGGCGGTGTTGCTGCTTCTACTCAAAATTAGTAACAACTTAATAATTTTTAATGAAACACCCTATTATTCAATTTTTAGAATTGCAATTATTATTCTGAATAATTCTCTATACCTATTTTATTTTATTTAATTACATTTATTTAAGGTCGCTTCAGTTACATGTGGCTATTAGCGACCGAGTTGTTTAAGTAAATTTGATTATATAATTTTGTGTTTTTTAAAAATCTTATAATATTTGTACAATTTGTTTTTAGTTCGTTTATGTTTTTTATTTGGTTGTTACGTTGCTGTTTATTATATATTTTGCACTCGTTAAACAAATGTTCTACACTCAACACAGTTCCACAAGTCTCACAGTTTGGGGGCTCTTCCCTTTACATTAGATGTTGGTGTATCCATCTTGTGTGTCCAATGCACAATCTGGTTATTTTAATTTGTTCCTGTATATTTTGTGGTAGATGAAGTAGCTGGTTAACCTTTGTTTGAAGAAATTTTAGTTTTGGCGAAGATTGATCCCATTGGGATTGCCATTTGTTTAAAATTTGTTGTTTGATATTTGCTTTAATATCGCCCAGTGTTACAATCAATAATTTTTTGGCTGTTTCTGAAAATAAAGTTACGATCATAAGATTCATACGGTAATTATTGTCATCACAAATCTCTATACCTATCTACATCGGTTTTTGAGGTAATAATTATTTTAGGTTATTTTCTTTCAAAATGTGACCCCACCAAAATTTAAATTTAGCTGCTATTTGAACCCATATAAGGGTATAATTTTAGATGCAGTTTAAAAAAGCCTGCTACGGTTAATTGAAGAAAAGTAAGTTTTGCCGGCAGCCGAAGAGTAGGGCGTGGGTGAGAAAAGGATCCACCGCTTCTTCAGAACTGTCTTGATTTAATCCGAGGGCGCCATAGTCCTAATGCGTGGATACAAACCTGCTTCCGAACTAAAGAAACAGACGCAACAATCAACCGTAACAAATTAAAGGAGCAATAAATACAATAAAGAGAGAGAGACACAAGTAGCCTACAAAACGTTATATTTAATAACACACCATAAAAAAAAGGAACAGAGCACAATTTAAATATATCCACTTACAACGTAAGTTAATTCTACAAGCGTATTCGTTCGTACCCATATATATAGTCGTACACAAAAGAAGGAAAAAATATATAAGATTAATAGCAAGTTAATAATTTATGCGGTACGCCACTGGCGTTATTTAATCTAGACAAGATGGCGACGTAACCACACCCGCACAATACGAAGGTGTATTTAGTGTTCGCAGTTGCAATATTTAGCGTTAAAAAGTATCGGAGATTTAGGTGTTTCCCCAAAAGAGCGCTCTTCCGTGGTCTTACCCTTATACTCTAAAAATCCCCAAGCAATGGTGGGTAAATGAAGCAAGTTCGCGCCTTTACGGTACACATTCGTTTACAGATTGGGCAAGTATATGCGCCACAACAAGTTAATTAATTATATTGTAGTGAATTAACAAAAAAATATAAATACGTGAACAAATACGTTTCGAGTTCCAAAGATTTAACTGCACTTAAGGTGCCAAGACAAGTTGTACTTATTTAGGTGTTACGCTTGAGACGTTTTCGGTAGCAGTGTGACGTCCCGGAGATGGTTTGTTTTCAGCGTAGAAGTATAATTAGAAAAATCTGACCTTATGTTGTAGATAGAGGTTTACGATGTTGACACCCACAGGAGGAGATACAGCTATGTGGTGTCGGTTCCAGCTGCGGCGACCCTAATTTCGGTAGGATGTCCCGTACTTCAGCAATCTTAACAGCGAACCCCAAGTATGCGACACACGCAGCGACAAGACAATAACAGGTAGAAAGAGATCCCACGATGAATTTAATCAGCCAGGTAATTGGTTTTGTTTAGGCCAAAAGAACCTTTAAAGCCGAGTAATTTTAATCCCGGAGTACTCGCCTTATCTGAATGCAATCGAGCGACCATTAGAAGAAATTAGTACACGCATCCGTCCTAAGATAAACTTCAGAAAATCGAGTAATCAATCCTTTCCCCAGCACTAGAAAATTTGACGGAATTACGATTAAGCACTCAGATGAAGGCAAATTTGAATTTCACGTAACACGACGTGATGGTAGTTGTTACAAGGCGGAAATTGAAGATCAGCCGAAAATGTATTGGCCAGTTCGGACAACGCGGAAGTTGAATTCTGGGAATTAAATCCCCAAAAATTTTCGTTAAGGAGCGAACACGGAGAAATGTCGCGTTTACACCTCGACTCCGTGCATTGTGTGTTGCCTAACTCACAGTGACCGTTACAAGCCTTGTATTTAGCAGCTACATAAATAAATTTATTTTATCTTATACAGGGCGGTTTAATAATAATAATAATAATAATAATAAATTCTTTATTAGTCTGAATCGTTATATTAAAAGTTATAAAAGAAATGAAAGTATTCAGTACTTACAGACTAATGGGCGCATAATCAGAAAGACATGAAATGTCTTCTGTTTTTTCTAATGAACTAAGAAACAGAAAAAAAAGCCGGTAATGTGTAGTAAACATACTAACTCACTATGTATAATAGGTCCTTATTTTGTTAAATTTGTAATGCTTTCCGAAGTTTTACTTTAAAATTATTTGCAGACGATGCTTCTATATACCGTATGTCCCAGGAAGAACGCAACATAGGATTTTTATTAAGGCAAAATATAGAACGGTTCTACTTGTGCTATGATATTTTGCACCGTCGCGATACGACGTGCGTTGTAAGTGTCCTTTTGACATTTCTCAACCTAAAAATTTATTATTTTGTTTTTTGCGAAAATTCTAATTGTTTAGTCGCATGATGTGATCGCTTTCTCAAGTAAGTACAACTAATTCTTTTACATAATTACGCATAATTATTTTAGTAAATTAATTTTAGGTTATACATAAAACGTACATTATAAAAGAATATTAAGCTGATTTAAGATCAATATGATTAAAAGTGCCTATGAAAGTATAATTATGTAAACGGATTCAGGTTTCATTTTTATACAGCATGTTAAGAATTTCACGATATAAGACCGATACTTGTGTAAAACACGATGAAGGAAGAACCAGGAGACGACAGTTTCATAGGCAAGGAATATTATTATTTTAGTACCTACCTAAAAAGTGATTTAACTTGGAATATTATTTGCAGGAGTCGTACTAGCTAAATGTAGGTAAACAAAAATGTTGTGATTATTTGAGAATGCCAAATAGTTAACAGCTTTTAATGTTTGAACCTCGGTTTGAACTCACAAAAAGAATAAGGTTTGTATTTTAAATTATTTTCTTTGTTTCATATTCTAAATTTCAGATCATAAATTTAAATCTCTGCAAATGCACACATGAGATCTATGCACACAATCGCCAAACCTTTGTAAAATGAATTTAAATTACCTATGTTTATTAATAAAATTGATTTTCTTTGAAAGTCGTGTAAAATTCTTTTTGTGATTTTTGGTGGTCCTGAAAAGGACCGTTTTGGTTTTTGGGTAGGTATGCACAAGTGAAAGCTACATTTTATTTAAGCCAGCAACTGCTTATATTAAATGCTCGAACTGCTGTCCATTTACTGATAAACAATGCGCTAATCGATTATAAAAATTGCGTTGCACATTAGAGATTACATTTGCCGGAACATTAAAGCAAACTTCTACAATTCTGTCCTTTAATGACTCGACAGTGATGTGTGGTCGATCTGAGTACACTTTAGAGGCAATGCATGACCATAAGAAAAAGTCATTAGGAGACAAATCTGGTGATCTTGGTGGCCAAGCAATTTCACCACCTCTTTCAATCCAAGTTCTGGGCAACGCATCATTTAAGAAGCCTTTTACCGGATTATCACTATGAGCTGGACACCCATCGTGCTGATACCAAACAACAGTATCCTCTTCAGCAACTTCGTGCAATGCTGGTAGCACACGCTCAATTAATAGGCCACGGTACTTAACAGCAGTAAGTGCACCCTCAATAAAAAAGGACCTATTACGGCATTGGAAAATATTCCAGCCCAAACATTTACTGATTGGGGATATTGGGTGTGAGCTGGTATAAACAGATGAGGGTTTTCTGTGCTCCAAAACGGTAATTTTGAATGTTTGGTGTTCCATTTAATGTAAAGTGCATTCATCAGTAAAACACAGATTTTTAATAAACTTATCGTCATTATTAGATTTTTCCATTAAAATTTCACAAAATTCTTGTCTTTTTCAGCATCCGTTCTGAAAAGCTCTTGATGTTGAGAATAATGGTAGGACTTATACTTGTATTTCTTTAGTATTCTATGTACACGACTTTTACTTAGACCGCAGTCAACACTTAGTTGTCGAACACTTTTGATCGGATTATGCTGAACTGCTGCTAGTACATCAATCTCGTCGTTGTTGTTGTTAGGCCTGTCAAGCTGCACCAGCTTTGGCCGCTTGTGAATACTATCAGTATTTTCAAATGTTTGAAATACTCGCATGACTGTACTAGCACTTGGAATCAGTCGATATTGAAAAAGTGCAGCAAGTAATGCTGAACAGTTTCTGTAGCTTTCAGCACTGCATACCCGTTTAACCATTAGAACTTTTTCAGCAGTTGTATACACACTCATTATTGCACGAAGTTATAAAAGTAGCGCTAATAATTCAAGTTTAAGTTGGTTGCTGCAACTTCAGTGCAATCAAAATGGCACCTACCGACGTCGCATTGGTTGAAAATTTCAAAGCACTAGTAGATCCATTCTATATTTTGCCTTAATAAAAGTCTTATGTTGCGTTCTCCGTGGGACACACGATATACAGGTGTTAAACTCTTTATAAATGTTTAAAGAGAATGATCTTTTAAAAAATTCCGTATTATGTTGAGGAGGTGTAAGTAGTCCTTTTGATCTGAGATTTAAATTGTGAACATCAGTACGAAATCTGAGACGGTCGAACAAGTAACTAGGTTTTTGAGTTTTTAAGATCTTATAAAACAAGGTATAACTCTGAAGAAGGCGTTTATTGCGCATGTTTAACCAGTTAGCTTCTTTAAGTTTGTGGCTTATGTGACACCATTTCTTATTACCATAGATGAAACGTAGACATGAATTTTGTACTATCTGTATTCGATCCGCATCAAATTTAGTTAAACATGGTCAATAAACCGGACTACAAAATTGAAAGGTGAGAGTACCAAGGCGTCACATAAGATTAATTTTAGTTTTGTTATTTAAAAAGTCACGATTAGTGTACAATACCTTTAAGATTCCTACAGCTTTTTGTACCAATTTAGTTACGTGATCTTTAAAACGAAGCTTAATGTCAACGTAAACCAAGATTTTTTTCTGATGCCGTTGGTTTTATTCTGTTATTGTTAATGAAAATATTGAATTTGTTACTGACTATTGTTTGATATCGTTTATTGCCAAAAATCATAACGTGATATTTTTTGAAATTGATATTTAAACAGTGATCTTCTGAAGTTGATATGATGGCACGTATATCTTTATTTAAAAGATCGGAAGCATTAGACGAGTCTTGGAGAGATAAACCTATGTATATCTGTGTGTCTGCATAACAATGGACGCTACTATATCTACTTGATTTATAAAAATTAAAGTATATATAGCATATAGAGTTGGTTCTAAAATTGATCAATAATAATTTCCCACTGAATATTAGCTAGATCTAATTGGAAATCAGTATTCTTAGAATTTTTCTAACTTTTAATAAATTTTGTTGCAGTTTTGGCCAATTCCGTTTCCATATTTACGTTTAAAATTAATGATTTTGACGTGACATACAAAAATGGTCAAAACTTTATTTTTTCAAATGGAACACCCTTGAAATTCTGATAGACAATTAAAATGCCTTCAAGTTGATATAGCATAGTGGTATAGCTAACTCGTCAACTTTTCGAAATAATTGATTAAAAATCACATTTTCTTCACATAATTTGCATTAGTTAGCCATGGAACGCCATGTGATTTGACAATTGCTCAATTATTCACTGTGTTTGACAGACGTCGAAGTTTTGAGATTGTGATTGTGATTACTACTTAATACTTATTCAAAAACAAATTACAATGGAGCGAAATAATTACTCGCACGAAGTTTTGATGAATCTATTTATTCTTCATGGACAATGTGACAAAATTGTGGCAAGCACATGTACCAAATTCAATTAAATGTATCTTGATTTGCAGCCAATGAACGAAAGATAGTTTATGATTTAAGCTTAGAACCATAATTGATATTCTGTATTTGCAAAAACTTTCTTTCCTTCATTGACTGCAAATCAGAATACATTTCATTGAATTTCCTACATGTTCTATCTATCTAGATAAACAATAGTATATTACACACCAAGGTTGTGAAGTCGGTCATTATTGCCTTAGCACCAGCTTAATAAATAAGGTGCGTAGCCAATAATAATTTCACAACTATGCTGTATATACAGGGTGTCCCATTAGTATGAGTTTACGGGTATACTCAGTATACTATTGGCGCGGAGTAATAAACCTGTCAGAATTATCGAATCTCCCGTATTGCAGTGGCGTAGGTACCTGATAGTTTGGAAAATCATATTTTTAGTAGGTTAATATGTTATAATAGTAAAATCTACCTTGATATGAATTATTATGTGGTTTCTTTTATTGTTTCAATCCTTACTTTGTGGAATCTATTTTTCATAGTAAATAATTTAATTCATCAATATTCCACCGTTTAATAAGATATGAATAGATACAAAACTTTTGTAAAACACAGTATTTGAATATAAAATTAAACTCTAAAATCGATAAATGACAAATGTGTCGTTTCTCAATTTGTCTATTTTAAATTTTAATTTTATATAGGTACGTATACTGAGTTTTACAAAAGTTATGAATCTATTTGTATCTTATTAAACTGTGGAATATTTCAAAAAAATTATTTACTATTATGTAGTTTGTTTCTTATTATTACAATTAAGAATTGATATAGCTAAATAAAGTAATTTTAAAACAATTATTCTTTAGCGTCAAAATGTGTGTTGGATTATCTATCATCAGGTAAAGTGGGGTCGTTAGCGCAGTCATTACGGCAGACGGGTTGTAATTTCTGCGAAAGATTACAGATAATTAGTTGTTTGACCGAAGGGCTTCGTATACTTTCTAAATGAAAAATATGTTTAGTTTGTTATTAGCAATGAATCGGCTTGTTTGTTTGTTTGTGTGTTAGTGCAAATAATTTTGAAATGGAAAACTTTTCACCAGCAAAACGTGTTAAAAGTGGTGCGTTATCTGCTAATGAAAAATTATAATTTTAAATGTGCATGACGCTGTTCGATGTCAACACCCTGCAAAAAGTGTCGATGATATTGTAGGATTATGTTCTGCAATGACGGGAATATCAAAATCCACCATTTATAAACTAGTGAGGGAAAGAAAAATTTGGGACAAATGCTTCGCCCATTTCCATCTCCTGGTCGGCGCCCGATGGAATTAGATGATGCAATGAGCAGTAAATGAGGATGAAAATCTACCCCAAATGAGTCGTAGAACACTGTGGAAACTTCTTCACAAGTTGAAGTTTACTTGGGAGAAGATAAATAGAAGATCCGTTTTAATTGAAAAACAAGAGATTATTACATGGAGGAGAAATTATCTTCGGGAAATAAGAAAATATAGGCGTGAAGGCAGGCGTATATTCTATTTGGATGAAACCTGGATCAATGCAGGACATACCGTAAAAAAAATGGCATGATAATACCGTTACGAGTGCTCGACAAGGATTTATACAAGGGCTATCGACATGATTTCGACCGCCTTCTGGGTGGAACACGGTTAATTATTACTCATATTGGCAGTGAAGATAGCTTTGTAGATGGTGGTTTGTTAGAATTCGAATCAAAGAAAACTGGCGACTACCACGAAGACATGAATGCTAATGTGTTTGAAGAATATTTTGAGCAGATGCTAGATTTGATACCCCAAGGATCTATAATAGTTATGGACAACTCCAGCTACCACTCACGAAGATACGAAAATTTACCTACCAGCGCTTGGAGGAAAGCAGAAATTATAGATTGGTTATCTGTTAAGAATATAACTTTTAAGGATGATATGGTGAAAAGAGAATTATTGGATATTGTTAAAGTTCATAAGAACAAGTATATACGTCATAAGTAAAATGTGTGTCGTACGACATCTCGTGTAAAAGCATTGACACGTATGATTAGTATAAACTAAGAAAAATGCCAACAGTTAATTGTAACGACATGTGTGCGTTTAACGTGCACATGTCGTTACAATTAACTGTTGGCATTTTTCTTAGTTTATACTAATCATACGTGTCAATGCTTTTACGCGAAATGTCGTACGACACACATTTTACTTATGTTCATTGCTCCACGGGAGTTTAAAAGACCAACCGCCGTCTTGTACAGTTGTATACCGCACTTAAGTATACACCTCTGATGAGCTCATAATAAGAGCGAAATGCGGCATCAGGTGTTCTTTCGTTGCGTGTTATGCTTCTGTACAAGTTTTTACTTGGCTTTATCGACACTCGTGCGTTTCAAGCATTAAAGCTGTTGCTTAGATAGCGATATGCACGTTAAACGCACACATGTCGTTACAATTAACTGTTGGCATTTTTCTTAGTATATACGTCATGTTATTGACGAAATGGCAAAGAATCGGGGCATTGAAGTACTGCGTTTACCACCTTACCATTGTGAGCTGAATCCTATAGAGTTGGTTTGGGGTCAAGTAAAAGGTGACGTCGCTCGTAACAATAACACTTTTAAACTCGACGACGTGAAAAAACTTCTGGAAAATGCATTAAACAAAGTAACACCTGAAAGATGGAAGAACTGTGTATCTCATGTCGTTAAGGAAGAAGACAAATGTTGGCAACTGAATAATTTAGTAGAGATAACATTGGAGCCTATAATTATATCAGTAAACACATAAGACAGCGATTCTGATTCCGAAATGGAAATTTCAGACGAGGAAGAAAGTTAAATGATGACCAAGCGTAATGTGCCTAAAACAGTGTTCTACTCTCTAAACACAATTTATTGTTACCATGAGTGAGTATTGTCAGTTATTTTTAAATATACCTATTTTACCTACTAATGTCTTGTTATTTAAATGAACATTTTTATGTCTGTTACTTTTATCTATCCATTTTGATAAGTTTCCATGACAACCACATAATTTTATAATTGAGCCAAATTTAGTTTTTGATGGCTAAAAATCGGTCCCCGCAAATTAATTGTAATTGTAATAAATGTACTGACGATATTTGAATTACTATTTTATTTTATATTTATGTCATATATTATTTATATGTTATTTATTTTATTTGTATAGTAGATCACATTACAAATTTTACTTCTTACGTATTATATACCATTACTTTTGTATCTTGGTATAGTACCCACATCTACGGCTATGATTCTCGTTTCGTCAGTACCTGGGCTGATGGCAACGTGTTTACACAGATTAAACTATTGTTCTCAGACCCTAGATGGGTCGATATGCTGCAAGAGCGGCACAATGATCGTATTTTGGTTAGAATTTATTGATTTTTACTTAACCGTAGAAGTACCGCTTTCACAAGAAAATAAAGAATTATTTCAAGCAATTATGATTTATTACTCCGCGTCAATAGTATACAGACTTTAAACGGTTCAAGATAAACAAAAACTTAAAATAGCATGTTGCCGTAGATTTCTAAGCTGGATAATCTAAAAACACTTTTAAGACTACTAGAATGTTCCAAAAAAGTGCTGTTGAGCTCAACTCCATTTTTTCAAATAACAACTCTTAATTTTTATTATATTTTTGGAGTTCTTAGGAAATTTGTAGTCTTTTGATACCAAGCTGTATCGGTCTTTTGCACTTTCGGAGATATTCGCATGCTTTCTTGTAAAATAGGATTTGTATGGGGTTATTTATTGATTTATTCGTATGGTACATTACACAAATACTGTATTGTGATGTAAGTGTTATGTATGGTGCCCCAGAAGATCAGTATAAACCTGTATAGTGTGGTGTATGGGGTAGTTTGATTTCATGTAGCTGAATACTACAAAAAGCTATGAAAATTATATCCTGCATTCTGATAGAGTAACTACGTGAGTTTGTTCTTCTTCTTTTTGAAACTGAATAAATTACTCACGGTAGAAGTTACAGAGGTGAAAATTTGAACAAATTGAAATGGACATAACTTAATTTTTTCAAATATCACACCCAATATTTTATTATTTAATCAAATTTGACATGTAATTCTACATGTTTGTTATTAAGCATGGCCTGTACCTAAAGTCCTTAATTAAAAATATAAGTAGGATTTTGTCAAAATACGCAGATATTGGGCCCATATTATTTACTAAGCATGTCATGGAAAACAATTGCAGGAATTCAAAAATATAATAAAACTTGAGGGTTGCTATTTGAAAAAATGAAGTTAAACTGTGCAGCACTTTTTGGGAATACCCTGTAGTCTCAAAAGTATGCATCTGAGAAAACTAAGGCAACATGCTATTTTCAGTTTTCGTCTATGGTGAACCGTTATCCATACTAATGGGACACCCTGTATACTAGTTTTTCCCAATACTAGCCAAATTTAAGGCAAAAATTAAAATAAACGTTTTTCTTGTAGAAATCAAGTAGTACAAGAATGCAAATTTGCCTTTTCACTAATAAAAGTCGAGCCACAGATATTTTAAGATATTAATACTTTGGAGTCTAACCATTGAAACAATGAATTGTATTAGTCACTTCCTTATTAGAGTTGTCAATTATTTTAATAGACTTTATAAGATTGTCCATTTTATCTAAAAAAGTTATTTGGTAACTGGCTCCCATAAACGACAAATAATATTTTTTATCATTTTTAAATTTCAATTAATTAAATAAATCAAAAAGTTTTTAAAATTTTTGTAGAAACTAAGCTGTTCCTGCACCCTCTGCTTGTAAAGCATGAAAACCTACATATGTTGATAAACCAACTGCAACTGATTCACTAAACACTTGTGTGGCATATTTCACCCTCATTTTCTGAAAATTATTCGGAGTAATCTGTAAATTAGTTAATTTAGGAGCCAATCACAGTGGTTTAGATTTGTCTGACATGTTGAAATTTTCAATGTCTTTCCAAGATACTTTTTTGTTATTAAATATTATATCGTATTTAATCAAATTATTTCACACTGGCTTCATTAAATAGGTGACATCAAAGAAATAATATATTTTCTTATTGTTTACAAGAAGGTATTGTTTTTCCGGTGATACACCTAATCTTTTAATTAAGTCTTGAAAATTAGAACTTTGATCAGTTTCTACTACCTTAATATTGGCACCGCGTTGTAGCTGTAGCTTTTCTATGCAGTTTAACACTGTCGACTTCAATTTGTCACCTTTGCATATCGTATTTGTAAAGGAGTAGCACAAGGGTTGTTTAAATTTTTTATATATAACTGTAACCATGATCACTGTAGCACTTTGAGCTGGCAAAAATTTATTCCCATCACCTTCGTTCCAATAATTTGATTTCTACTCAGATAGTAAAATAATGATTTGGTAGATTCCTAAGTCCCTATAAAATTGATTCGCGCCAAAAAATTAAATAACGCAATTTGCCGAAGTCCATCGTATTTAAAACCGAACACGAATTTTGCCGAAGTCCAATTTGTAATAGAGAATTTTCTAGACAACGCGTTAGAACACGGTGTGTGTTATATTTTGCTGTTTTTTCGCAGAATTTATGACCAAAAACGTAAATAAATGTTTTCTATGTATTAATTGATATATTGTTAAGTATAAAATATATAGGTTTCATTAATTTATTTAAAATAATATCAAAATAATGCCGTTTTACTTAAATATGGAGTTAGGCAATTTTCTTTTTACATTACCTGTTTAAGGTTCGGGACTTAGGTAATTTTTCTTAAATAATATTATTAATTAATATTAATTATTTTTATTATTAATTTATAATATTTTGTCGCAGGCTTCCTGACTCCACTGGTATTTCTTAAACTTTGTACTTTGTGATTTTTTTTTAAATTTTACTAAAGTCGATATAAGTAAATTTGTTTCTATTCATTCGACCATACACCTAAAGATTGCTTTATAAAGTATTAATTTTTATAAGTCAAAGGATTGGGTTTAAGACGTTGCGTTTTAGTATCACTTTACTTTTAGAATGTATTGTCGTGGGCGAACCTCAAGAATAATGTTCAATGCCAGTTTGCTTACTTCTATAGATCAAGAAGCACCTTCTGAAGTACCCAATAGTCCTTCAACACTCTTGGCTAAAGATGGAGAGGAACAAGCGAAACTGTGTTATTACCGTGTAATGATGAACAATTACTTGAAATGGCCGACCGTCAAATTTTGGAGCTACGACAAACTTTGAATGGTATTCAAGAAAAATCTGAAAAAGTGAAGAAAACGACAGCCCTAAAGATCAGACTTACTTTCAAATAGAAAATGAATCCGATTTTGTCCAATGAAAATGCCCGACCACAGGAAGCTGCAGAAAATAATAATAATATTGATAAGGAGCAAATACTAGAAATTGAAAGTAAACCAGTTCAATATGGGAAACAAGATTAAATGATTAAGAAATATCTGACAGTGAAGAAAAAGAAGACGACGTTAGGGATCATACTTACATATAAGATATAAATGAATCTGATTTATCCTCCGACGATGCGGATGAAAATACTGGACAGCTGGAGCCTGCAGAAAATAGTTTTAATATTCATAACGAGCAAAAAGAAGAAGTGGAAGAAGCTAGAAAAAGGAATAACAGACGTCAGATGCAGGAAAATCATTGGAAAAAAAATTCAGAAAAAATGAAGAGGCAATCTGTACAGGAGTACTATGGAAAACGCAAATTAGAAGATAAATGGGACTTTCATGTTATTAAAAAACCCAAAACTATGAAAGGCAACTGTAATTGTAATGGAAAAATTGAAATAAAGTGTAAATATGTCTCACAAGAAGAAAGAACTAACTTATTCAAACAATTTTGGCAACTTTCATGGAAAGACTTTAATTGAAAAAATTCTAGTTGAAAGGATCAGGTACAGAAAAACCGAAAATCTGTCTAGAAGAGAATTTTCGTATTTTTATTATCTGAATACATCAAAAGGCAAGGTCAGAGTTTGTTAGAGAATGTTCTGTCATACTATGTGTATTCCAGAAAGAACCATTGGATACTGGATTCATCAAAACCTAAAAATCCTGCATTGGCTACTCCTGAAAAAGAAATAACTGGTAACCCAAGAAAAGCTAGAATAAACCAACAAAAAGAAAACTTGAAGGGGTTTTTTGAAAGTTTGCCAAAACTAGAATCCCACTTCAATCGGATGTCAACAAGCAAGCTTTATTTGGAGCCAATGTTTACCTCTAAAATGGAACTGTACAGGATTTATAAAAATGAGTGGTGTTCTACAAAAAATAATTTTAAACCTATGGCACTTTTTCAAATATGATGGACGATCAGAATATAGCGTTGTTTTCCCCAATAAAAGATGAATGCAATAAATGTGTTGCCCATAAAAATCTAAGTGATCAAGATTTTGAAGAACATCAGTTGAAAAAAGAAGAAACTCGCAAAGAAAAAAATACTGACAAAAATGGATCAGATATTAATTGTAATGTTTATACCATGGACATGCAATCTGTGTTATTATGCCCTAAGTACAATGTCTCTCTGCTTTATTACAAAACAAAGTTAATAGTGCACAATTTCACAATTTTCAATCTTAAGACAAAATACGGCTATTGTTATCTGTGGCATGAGGGACAGGCTGGCCTTACTGCCAACACATTTGCTTCAATATTGTATAGTTTTTTCCGAAGTCCCATCAACGAAGGGGTAGATAAAGTTATTCTCTACAGCGATGGTTGCACAGCCCAAAATCATAAAACAGTACTCTCAAGTGCTCTTTTAAAACTATCCGAAGAAATGAAGATTTCAATTGAACAAAAATACCTGGAGAAAGAGCACACGCAAATGGAGTGCGACTCCATGCACTCCTCGATTGAGAGTTAACTAAGGAAAAAACCATCAATGTTCCAGCGAATTATGTTGAGGTTTGTGAGTCAGCACGTCTACATCCAAGGCCCTATGTTGTAGAATACCTTGATTATGTTTTTTTTTTTTTAATTTCGAACCCATGCAAGTTTTTAATTCGATAAGGCCGGGAAGATTATCTAGTGATCCGACTGTGACTGATATCAGGGGTCTCAAGTACAACAAGGATGGGTCAATAATGTTCAGGTTACGTCATTCCGAGGAATGGGCGCGACTACCTTGTCGCCTTAATAAAAAAGTTGGAGTTCCCTACGATGAACTGTCCCATCTATACAAAGGTCCCATACTAATTAAAAAAAAAAATATAATCACCTAATGGATATAAAAGGGTCACTAAAGAAAGATTACCACTACAATAACTTAGTTCATTTATAAAATTTGAATCCTGTTATTTTTAATATGTCCATATTTCCAAAATATTTTAGTTACTTTAATAATACATTTTTGATCTTTAAAAAATGTTGGTTTCATTTTTAGGTAATAAAAATTTGCTGAAGTCCCAAATTGCAAGAAAAAAAACGACGCAAATAGCCTAAGTCCGTTTTTAATTGAATTATTTTTGTAAACTTAAAAACAACATTAACAATTTGTACTTAACATTATTTATGACAATACAAATGCAAAAAAAAAATTACAGTTTTTGATATGGATTTTATTTAATTACTCATCTACGTTTTTTGCCTCTCCTCTAAAATTTTCATTTTGTGACTTAGGCCGACGATATGCCATTTTTTTCCAAAAAAATGGCGTTTGTAGTAGTTAACGAAAAAATTTTATTTCGCAAATCACTTGAGAAATTAAATTTATGGACCAGTTGGCTGGAAATCTAGGCTTACTCCTAATGTGCATCTGGTGGTTTCAATTTGTACCATATGGGCACAGGCAATTTTCAAATATCACAATCAAAAATGATCAAAAACAATTTTTTCAAATGGCACTTTCTGTTCTTTTACATCATTCGAGAGAAAATTGAACATTTGTTATACCCAATTCTTCTTGAATAGAAGAAAGAAATCAGAAGATGCCATTTGAAAAGAATGACATTTTGATCATTGTTGATTGTGATATTTGAAAATTGCTTGTGTCCATACGGTACAAAATGGAACTACCAGTAGGACATAAGGAGTAAGTCTGGAATTCTAGTCAACTGCTCCATAAATTTTATATTATAATCTCTACTGATTTCCGAGATACACATTTATTTTATATAAAATCAGAATTATATGAGTAATCGACCCATGTAAAAGGAATTATAGGTTTGTGTTTAAAATAACCTGTATAGCTGAAGGTTTGAAAATATTTTAGGTAGAACAAAAATGATCGACTATGGCCGCGTACCAAATTTCAAGTTTCTGATTTATCTGCAAGTTAAAAACTTTTAATGCACGCTCTACGCATATCACCCTGTATAGCAATATATGCAACAAATAATATTCTGAAAATATCTGTTTTATTCAATTTTTGTTAAAAGTTGTCAAAAGTTGCATTTAATTTAAAACTAGTGTTTAAAAAGTTACTGAAAATCAGTAAAAACTAAAATAGTGTTATGTTATCATCAAAACGATTGCGTAAGAGTTTTCAAATACTGATAAACTATAAATAATTTCGTAAAAAAGCTCCAATAAATTACGTGTTCAACAACTTGCGCTTGAAATTTTCTTTGTTGAACCAAATAGTATATATTTTTTATTATTTACATTAGGCAACATTGGGATATTGCAATATTTCTGAAGAAGTGGTGTTGTAAAAGAATTAAAACCATTCGAATGAAAAGAAAATAAAATGAACTTTATTCTATAAGTACGTTAGAAGCACAAAAACAGAACACTATTTTTTTAAAACTTTATATTCATTATTAAAACAAGAATTTGTTATGTTATTATTGTTATTTAATACTAATTGCAAGTTGTATATAAGAAACTGTTGAATGTTTAAAAACATATTAAATTGATAAAGTACGTAGTAAGTAACCACACTTTAGCATAATATTTCTATACTAAAGTAAAGAAGAAGCGGTAGAATTTTAAAACGAGAATATTAAGAAAAACAACAAAAATATTTATGCGAATACAACAGCAACGAGGAAATAAAAAAAAACTTTTAGAAACCACGTTTTGGTTAAGTAATTAGAGTATGTTTATGCGTTACCTAACAAAGTTGTTTAAATATTTCAGTATCTGTCCTAAAAGAGAAATTTATTGCCGTCGAAGAGGAACAATGAAATTATTGTACAATTAAAATTATATTAAATTTTAAAAATATGGTAGGAAACAAAGCAAATTATTTTGTTGAAATACGTCAAACAACGTCTAGCAATTTGTTTATGAATAATTTTTATTTAATAACTAAATGAATTGATCAAAATCAATTAGGAAATTCTTGGGACGTTTAATATATCGTATAAAACGCAATTATAAAGAATCTCTGCATCCAGCAACCAAGCGAAAGCTCATTGGAAAGAATGATAAAGTGAACACCAGGATACAACAGATGACGAGAATGCGTAGCTGGGAGGGTTTCCATGGACACGCTTCCAGATTCAGAAGTTCGGAAAACTTTTCCTCTCTTGCTTTTACTAAAAACGAGGAATAACTACTTGACTTACTGGGAACAAGTAGACATTGGCAGATAGTAACAAAGGGTTGTTTTAAATATATTTCTGTTAGTATATGACATATAATAGTGTGGAATATTATATTCTATAGTACCTATTTTTACGCGTTTCAGTTTTATATAGTACTTGCTTATAAGATCCATGTCATCACATACTGTACTTAGAGAGAGTTTTTAATGAGGTCTTGATGAAATTGCGAGTTTGCAAGCTTTATACTATGCAAACGCATTATAAAATGCGATTTAAAAAGTATTTTAACTGACACATTCTCAATGATTACAAATGTGTCTGCAAAAGTGTTACATTCAAAATTTTTAAATACTTCTCTAAGCATGCAAAAACAATGAAATTGTTATATATATAAATATACATAAATGCAGATTAAATTGTTTAAAAACTATCGATCAGATTAGAAGTGGAATATCAAATTTTTAAAAAGTACTAGCAAACCCGGCGAACTCCGTTTCGCCACCAGATGGCTTCGTTTTATGTAACATTTGGTGATTAAAAGATGAAGAAAAAATTTTTTTTTTGTTTTATATTTGAAAGGAAAAATTGATTTCATTTCACAACAGTAATGAATTCATTTCGATTACAAAAATGAAGTGTTATTTAGTTGAACTTCTCTAAGTAAATGAAAGTGAATCCAAAGTAAATACTGAATCGAAGCGTTATACGTGTCCGTAAATTATCCGTTTCATTGAAGTGCACTTTGGTAAACCACATTTTTGTTTTTGGTCTGACGTTAACACAAACAAAGCGGATGGTTTCCCAACTCGTGAACACGCAACGTATAACTGCCCATGTGAAAAACAATGATTTTCTAAATTTATCCCGCAAACACTAAGCGATTGGCCTTGCGACTTGTTAATTGTCCTTGCGACGCACCGGCGCCATCTACTTAAAATATTGGTTTGTAGTACATGCTATGTATCAGAGATGGCGCTGTATGTGAAAAAAGATTTTCCCGCTTTCTGTTGAAATTTTTCCTGAATTTTCTTTGCTATAAACCTCACGGAGCCCGAGACCTTTCCAGCGAATGCAAAATCGTGGAAATCGGTTCGTGCGTTCTGGAGTTATAGCGTCAGGAAGGAAAACCCGACTTATTTTTATATAGTAGATGATACTTAAATTTGATTTCATTTTCGTTTTTCAAAACAACAGTTTTGTCGATTGATTTATTTCAGCTCTCCAAGTCAGCATGGTAATCTATTCCATCGATTGTTAGTGCCCATTTTATCTACAAAACTGTTCTACAATTGCAAATACTTTAAATGTAGTAAGTTAAGTACAGTATTATTTTATCCAAAGGCAAGTGAGAAAGAAAACTTATCTACTTGTTCGTTTACCGCGTATTTGTCTTAAATAGATTTACGCAAAATTTAACAGAATGTAAGGGTTTTCAATAATAAAAAGAATTGAATAATGGGATGGAATTTGGAGTTTATTATAGAGTAGATCTTTCAATAAGGTAAAACTTTTGGTTCTATCTGTTGGCAAAATGTTATATTTCGCTACGTGTTAAACATAAACACGGTAGATGATATTACCTATTTTTCATCATACAGAATCTTACCTACCGACTTCATATTAAACATTAAATTGTCTTAAATTTTTATAAGTAACCCGTCAGCATAGATTCTGACAAAATAAGTTGGATAAATGAAATAATCTTAGCCAAAATTGTCCCACCAAAATTACCCCGACAGAATATCTACATCATACTAATAAACTCATAAGGCAATTTTTTTCAAATACAAGTCACATATTTTAAGAGTTTTTCACTATTTAGTATTAAAAATAAGAATAAGTTGTATCTTCTAAAAATTTGTAGAACTAATTCAAAATATTGGCAATTTTAAATGTTTCTATTGCAAAACTGCTATAACATAACACTATTCCGTGACGTGACAAGAAGTATTCATATTTTTGTTGCATTTGATTTTTTTAAGTTTCCTAACAAATATTAAAATTGTGATGATCGTAACGAAAAACAACTTGTCACAATGATTTGAAGAAATGTTTATTACTGTTAAGAACAGAACTACAGAAGATAACGTTCACTTATTTGTCATACTTTTATATGAAACGTAATCGTGCTTACGAACACCAAATATAAATCTAAGACATAATTTTGTACCGTTTTGATACTATTTTTGGTATTAACCGCCAGGTAAGAATAAATTCAAGAGATCACAATAGTTAAAGTGTGAAAGTACTATATTATATCTTCATATATAAGCCTTACAAATGCAACTGGAAATTTAATGCAACAAATACGCCTCCGGATTGGACCGTGTCGAAATGGTAACTGTAGTTGCTAACGTTTTGCCCACTGTGGCCCTTTGGCTTTGTCAGGCTTAAAACAAACAAACGAGAATTCAATGTTGACAGCTAAAAATCAGGTAATCTACTTGTCAACCAAGCCAAGATCGAAAAAAGTTACTTGCGCCTTTTCCTTATTTGTTGTTCCCGAAAATGTTCCTATATTCCTAAGGAAGTAGAAGATAAGAATGTATACTATAAGTATACTATCTAGTGTCGACTTGTGTTAGCGATCACGTACCTGTCAACAAAGTTGCTTAATGCGAACTATTGCGTACGAGATCGCTAACACGAGTCGACACTAGATGTCGCAAAACTTATAGTTTGAATATGATGTACCCTCTAGTAGGGAATTTAGCTGACAGTACGCATTTGTACAATAGTGAACTTACACTCGAGTTTTCTCACTCCTGAAGAGTCCCAAAAGGACGAAAGAGCTGTGAGTAATTCTCAGTGTTTGTTTGCTATTGTAAAACCTCTTGCGAATTTACAGCAGGCATTCGAGATTTTTATTTTTGCTAACGCTTATGTTGGCTATAATTATTGAAGGATCTTATGTAACTGCTTTAACTATACCTGTCAACAAAGTTGCATAAGAATTTATATTTTACTATCGTTACCCGATTGGACCAATTCTTGTTAAAAGACATTACAGGTCTCCTTCAATTTAAACAAAATAAGAAAATAAACGCAAATCACAAGATGTTATTGCAAAAATATTTAGTTTATTACACAACAAACAGAGACTAAAACTACCAACTTAGGAGATTCTATGAAAAACATGTGATCAAATACAATATGTTGCTAACAATGAAAAAACACAAAACAGTGGGATCTGCTAAATTCCTGTAGAAATACACAATCTCTTGATGATAGTAAATCCTTAGAGATACTTACAGACTTTTCAATTATTTCTATATTTATCAATAAGAGAATTCGCAAATCGTCATTTTAAGTCATTTATAAAAATGTTTACACTACAAAAATAATCGGTTTGATTTGAAATTAGTTTATTAAAAAAATTGTTACGAATTAAATTTAGAGGTCCTGAGTAATTGATCAATAAATATTTTTTGAAATACATAGGTTTGTACTGGGTGAACAAATAAGAATGCAAAGTGTTATATCTCAGGAACTACTCATCGTAGAGACTTGGGGTAAAAAATTTCATAACAAAAGTGGCCATAAGAATTTTCAAATACTTTGTTTTTCCTTTTTCATGACCTACTACTTATTATTTACCTTTTCCTACCTATCTAGTTTAATGTTGATATGTGCCAAGCATAAATTATGCCCTTTAAATTATACTGAAAATTACTCATCAATAAAATTACTAAATTGATGACTATCGAAGTTATTTATGTTTTTTTTTTACGGATTTTGAGTTTGATAGAGAAAATAAAGTTACTCGTAAAAAAACAACCCTTGTCCGTTGTTATATTTTATTCAAAAATCGACTGATTCTTGACTTTGTCGTGGTAAAGAAGATGAGATTTATTCTGTTCTTCTTGCAATTCATCGCACTTTTCAAATAAATTTCAGAATATAGTATTTTTATCCAAAATTTAAAAAAAAATTGAAAATTTGACCGAATTATAGATATTTTAGGTTAGGAATAAGATATCGAGGTGCGGTTTTCACCAACTTATTTGGGCTTAATTTTACTATTTTTTTATGATAAGAAAATAATACCGTTCCATTTAAGTTTTCCGAGAAAAATCGCAATTTCCGTGATAATTTCGGAAAATGCCCTTTAGCGGCGACAGATATGGTCAGAATTGTAATCTAAGGAAAGCTCTTTTCAACGACACCAAGCCCATTAAATTATGTTCAGCCATTTTTAAATTGTTGGCGTTTGTTTACAAGCATTTTTAAATGCCCTCTTTACTTTATTTTTAGAGATAGGAAAAAAGTATTAAATAAAAAGATATATAATAAAAAGCATTTATTTATTTGTTGTGTTAATATAGCGAAAACCCGACTAAATCCAAATTTTTAAATTTAAGATGGCGGCTACGCCCCCTAGCGGCCGTCTTAATATTTTGAAAATAATTTCCAGCTATTACTTATGGCCACTTTTGTTATGAAATTTTTTACCGCAAGTCTCTACGATGAGTAGTTCCTGAGATATAACACTTTGCATTCTTATTTGTTCACTCTGTACATACCGAGTGGCCCGGAGAATCTGAAGCATTCTGTTTAACATGGGGATTTTGAAAAGTCCGATTTACATGTCCCCAAAGTGTTTTTAGGAGATTTTACTAGAAAACGTTGTTCGTAATAATTTCTCAAATTTAACCAAACATATTAAAAATATTTAATAATAAACTCACCGACACAAAATGCTGAACATGCAAAATTTAGACCAAATTCAATGTGCGATAATTCTTTCCTCCATTGTCTGATTTCAATGTTTTTTTTTTAAATGTAGATAATTGTTTCGGTTTTAATTAATTTTATTCAATTGTCAAAAATACAGTTTACGTGTTGAGATATACAGGAAAATAAAAAGTGTATTTTTTCTTTTAACTTTGTAACACTCTGTAGAGTAATGTAGCTATTAAAACTACACTGTATATGCATTTCTGCCGAATTTGATGCATTTTAACCTTTTGATGTTTTATGTTTTTTCGGTGTCGTTATCGGTTTAGGAGATATGAATTTTTGAAATAAACATAACACTTTTTTGCAATAATTTTTTAACACTGTTGATTGTTTGGAATGTTTAAGTTGTCCTGGATACGTATTCTGTCTGCATTTGTCAATCAGTTTTGTCAAACATTTCCAGCATTTAATACGTTGTGTCGTGAGTGAATTCCGAATTTCTTTTTTACTTCACGATGCCTTTGTCATCCGAAGATTCAGCTAGAGCCGTTGCTCTGCATGATGTTGGTTATTCCTATAGAGAAGTGGCTGATATACTGGGTTTTACAAAATCTAGCGTAGATTCTGCAAGGTTTCGTGAGACTTGAAGTTATGGTAGAAGACCAGGATTTGGAAGAAGGCGTGCTACTACCGCCATTGAGAATCGCTTTATTAGACTTTCAGTTTTAAGAGAGATCGGCATACCAGCGCAGTACTAATAAGAAATGAACTTCAAAGAGTTCATCAAGTTGATGTCAATGAAATAACGGTAAGAAGAAGACTCAATGAAGTCAATTTACGGGCTAGAAGATAGGCAACTGGACCAGAGCTCCTCAGACAGCATCGAGTTAATAGACTTCTTTTTTCGCAAGAATACTTTAACTGGAACGTACAGGAGTGGAGACAAGTTCTGTTTTCTGACAAATCCAGATTTTGCATGAGGTCTCCTGATGGACGAGAAAGAGTATGGAGACGACAAGTTGAGAGATTCGCACAATGTAATTTTAGCAAAATAATCCATTATGGTGTGGGGCGGTATTTTATTTGACTCTCGAACAGAACTTGTTTTTATTGACAGAGGAACTCTAACTGCACAAAGGTACATTGAAGAAATTCTGGAAGAACACGTTGTTGTTTATGCACAATTTATTGGTACATTACACAAATATTGTATTGTGACGTAAGTGTTATGTATGGTGCCCCAGAAGATCAGTATAAACCTGTACAGTGTCGTGACGAAACCGTGTGTATTAGTGGATTGATTCGTCTTGGCAAAGCATTTACTTCAAGGTTTAGGAAAACCACTAAAACCTAAACATGCCAACCCTTACCCACCCTAGTGTTCACATGTAATAATATTAATTAAGTGTGTAAACATTATTTTTATGCATGACAATGCCCGTCCGCATACTGCCAGAATAGTGGTCCAATATTTAGAAGAGGTTGGAATAAACGGTGGCCCGCTCGTAGTCCTGACATTAATTCCATAGAGTATATATGGGACATGTTAGGTAGACAAATCAGGGAACGCCGAGGACAGCTATTCACTCTCCATCAGCTCCGAAATGCTCTGGAAGAAGAATAGAATGCTATTCCACAGGAGGCTATCCAAAACTTAAGTAGAGGAATAGGAGTATAGCTGTTACAAGAGCCAGAGGAGGTAACACCAGGTACTAAATTTTAAAACCCCTACATTTTTAATAAAAGTTAGATTTAATCAAAAAGTGTTATGTTTATTTCAAAAATTCATATCTCCTAAACCGATAACGACACCGAAAAAACATAAAACATCAAAAAGCTTAAAAATGCATCAAATTCGGCAGAAATGCATATCCGGTGTAGTTTTAATACTTACTTACTCTACAGAGTGTTACAAAGTTAAAAGAAAAAATACACTTTTTTATTTTCCTGTATATCTCAACACGTAAACTGTATTTTTGAAAATTGAAAAAATTAATTAAAACCGAAACAATTTTACTTTAAAAAAAAACATTGAAATCGGACAATGGAAGAAAGAGTTATCGCACATTGATTTTAGTCTAAATTTTGCATGTCCCGAATTTTATATCGGTGGGTGTATTTAAAAACGTACCTACGATTCCTCATTCTAAACAGAATGCTTCAGATTATCCGAGACACATGGTAGGTATAGATGATTCTCATTTTTTAATTACTTATAACAAAAAATAATGCTAGCTTTGTAATATAACTTAAATATAAACATCACATTTATAGTATTTTTTTTTCAAAATCAAAGTTATTAGACAACATATAAAACAGATCTATCAGAAAGTAGGAAAAACAAAGCCGATTGGTCGCCATAAATCATGAACTCTACGTGATAAACACTATATTCAACAAATAAATCTGAAAAAAAATAAACCGGTGATAGTATTAATTGTAAAAGGGAATCAAACAAAATTTTTGTAAAGAAAAAACGTAAAGACAAAAGTGCTTAAGCAAAAGTAACAAAGAGTCGCAAATGTAATGATAAAAAACTACAGAAAAGCCAGAAAGACTGAGGAAAATAAGTAAAAACTACCAACAACCCCAAATAAATCTGATGAAACCCGTAGATATTGGGTTTGTAAATATATTTCCCAACAATAATAAATTCCTTCCCATTCAAACCGGTTTCCTTAAACCTTGAAAAGTGACTACCAATTTAATTTATATTTATAATCAACTTATTGGGATTTTACATTAAGCAACACGCCACCATGCCGACGTAAATAGAAACATCAATGGTAGTAATTGCATGTATGAATCGCATGATGTACATGCTATTTGTGCTTTACCGGTTTTGCGTTTTCCTCGTTCATTTACTGTATTTCGTCGTGATTTTTGGAGTAAGTCTTTTTCAAGACTATACTACATCTCCTATACTGCAATTTGTATGTAAGTAATCTATTGAGCGTTCTAATTTTATAATAATTTCGTATGTTTTTTATTAACCTAAAAATATTGTTGTAACATCAAATTACTAAATATTTTTTTTCAGAATTCTGTTCATTAGAATATGGAATTGCTTGTCGTTAATGACTCTTTTTGGTTATTTGGGAACTTTTGTTTTGTTACCTGTAAACAAATAAAATTTAGAATAAACTAACAAACATAATTTTGCTTTGCGACAAATATAATTATTACTTACGTCCCAGGTAAAATAAAGTCGTTTTCGTGAAAATGTAGGGAACAAACTGTAGACAGGAGGTAGGACGTTTTGTCATTAATAGTTTTAATTTCCAAGCTTTTAGTCGATCAACTTTTTCTATTATTCCCAATTTGTAAATTATACAAAACCACTTCGTGCTTTTGAAAAACGATGGAAACTAAGATGTATTTTACGATCTTTCCTGCTGTGACAACCATACACACAACAATTCACATTGCATTTACGGGTCTTGCTATACATCACAGGTTAGTACTAAAACAAATTTTGTGCCATACACGAAAAATACGTAAATACAAACAAAAATGTTTACCTATATGCAATGGGATGAATGTAGTCTTTAAAAACTATTTAGGGTATAGAAACAGAGATAAAATTTAAAAAAATCTCAAAAAAAAAACCAAATACCGCTTAACTCAAGTAATATTACTCCATTTGTCGCCATTACAGATGCAACAGTGGCGCCACCATCGGTAATGTAAAATCCCAATACATAAAATAAGTACCCGTTTCGTTTATATTTATTATAATTTTAAAACATAATTTTGTTATATTACATTTAAAGAAATATTTTTAAGCTACTCATTTGAAGTTAAATATCTAATATACAGGGTGTCCCGTAATAAATGTTCAAGATTTTACCAGGTTATACTGTAAGTCGAGACAAACAATTTTTATTATATAATGGATACCCCCATCTTGCTTGATTTGTCCGTCTATCTGGCTGTATGTGATTTTTAAAAAATAATTTCCTTCTCCGTAATGGTTGAAGTCATGAAACCCAAACTTTGTAGGTGTATTGGTTGTACTAGTGTTAGTAAACAATAAAAATTCAAAATAATACCATTACCCGTGGCAAAATGGCCGCTATTTGAAGATTTCAAAGTTAAATAACTTTTAAACCATTGGTTTTATTAAAAAATTAGAAATACAAGAAAAGATAGCCCTGCTCTAGACAAACAATAAAAAATCACTGGTTTAAAAATTATTTAACTTTGAAATCTTTAAATAACCGCCATTTTGCTACGGGTAATGGTATTATTTTAAAATTTTTATTTTTTACTGACACTAGTAAAACCAATACACCTATGAAGTTTGGGTTTCATGTCTTCAACCATTACGGAGAGAGAAATTATTTTCTAAAAATCACATACAGACAGATAGACGAACCACAAAACAATATGGGACTATTCATTATATAATACAAATTGTTTATCTCGACCTACAGTATAACCCGGTAAAATCTTGGGCATTTATTACAGGACACCCTGTATAAAATGAATGTGTGTGTGTTTGTTTGTTTGTCCTCGAACTCCTCCTAAACCGTTAGTCCGATTGGAATGAAATTTTACACACTTCTTCAGGTCGATCCAGAATAGGTTACGAACGTTTGATTTTCGCGATTGTCCTCGCGGTTTCCGCGGAAATCGCGATAAATCGCGAAATTTCCCACTTTTTTAGCCGTTTTTCGTCGCACAGTGGGTGTGCATGTTTCTGAGGAGGTCGAAATGTATGGAGCAAAGGTAGCCAAAAGATGTACCTTACCAACAAAAAAAAAATTGTGATCGAACCCATACTTTCGGAGACATGATTTTTTGAAAATCAGTGATGCTTTTTCACTTCTTTTCGGGAGGATAACAGATAACTGCTAACAATTCTTTTATTTGGCGTAGCGAAGCGCGCCGGGACAGCTAGTTACCTATAATATTCATTAAACAATACCGGAATACTAGCAACATAATCTTCATTTTACGGATATCTTATAAGTAATTTAGATGTCAGTAGTTCGCTAAATTAAAAGTAATTAGTTCCACTTTACAACAGGTTACAAAAATACAGTACTATGTGGTAGTATTAAAACCACCCTGTATATCTTGACGTACTTGTATGTATTGGATAATTTTAAAATGAGGTCTCTAGTAATCTCAATACATGTATGTCTTGTGTTTTCTTACACTATCTGTTATTGTGGTTTAAACATAATATTTGAAAAAATCCCACAACCCACACTGTAGTATTTTAATTACATATCTACTGATGCACTAAATTATGTTATATGTATTATAAAATATATTATCCGTAAAATTAAGTTACTACGTTATAGTCACAAGTCGGAGTATCTGAGTTATTCCAATTCGTTCTGTGGAAAATGTATTTAAAAGAAAGTTAATTAAGTAGAAAGTAGTAATATGTAATAATGTGACAACTAAACACAATAAGTAAACTTCTACTGGCTATTTGTTTTTTGTTTAATAGAAGCAAACCCTACTAGAATAAACCTGCTTGTTGAAATTTAATTGAAAATTTCTAAGTATCTCCATAACTGTAGATGTTAGGACAAAAAGTACTAATGCAAATCGATTGAAAATTCAGAACAACATTAAAAACAGTTGAAAGAAATCGAGGGTTGCATTTTAAAAAAATGAGTTTCAGCAATTTGAAAAGTTTAATAACTAGCTCTCTCATACACAGTAAGTATGGCATATTAGAAACATTTTTTAGACTATTTAAATACTTCTAAATTTCATCTACAAATTTATAAAAACAAATTCCAAAATTTAAAAAAGCCGAGTTTTTTGATCATTTCTTTCTGATGCTCAGTTTTTAAAAAATTCCTCTAAAATAGCAACGCCGCAATCAATTTAAAAAAGTGAAAGTATTTTTCAACTAAATGAAACCTTCCATCGAACAGCATAAAAAAATTGTTGCGCTACTATTTAAAAAACTGTAACTTTATGTTGCTCAGCGAAGACAAAAATTTAAAAAAAATATGTAGCTTTTATAGAAATGAGTATTGTACTAAACATGTTAAAAAAAAAAAAAAAAGAAAAAAAAAAAAAGGCTGGAAGAAGGGCAAACCCGGTATATATTTATCAATTTACTTTAAATATGTGTTTGGACGATCAATTCTTTAACTGTACTTAGCCTTCGATAGAGTTTTCGCGTGAGGAGTGAAACGTTGGCCCGTTCTTCTTGACGGATTTATGTTTTGTCCTACACTCCACTGATGGGTCTTTAAAGTATTGACAAAATTAAAATATGTTTTATTTGTTAACCATGTTTATACATATTTAACTCAATTTTCTTTTACTTCGGAAGATGACGATTTATATTTTTATAATAAGAAAATTAAATTAAATAAAAATTAAATCTTAGAGAATTAGCTTGAAAAGCCTTGCCCTGTAATGCCTTTTACACACCTTCAAAACTTCAGAGATTTTAAAAATAAGTCCATGAATTTTGGCATTTACTTAACACTCTTAAACACTACAGTACAGTCGCATATTACGATATTGTTTCATTTCAATTATTCTAATCTTCAAGTCATTTTTATTGTTCTACTCATGTTTCCTAATTTAAAAATATCAATCTATGGCTTACATTCAACATATTGGCTTTGTCATAATTTAATTTCATATCTAAATCAAACTTTTGTATTTGTAATGAGTTTTATTGTATTAAATATTAATCTCCTTAATGCAAATGCATTTTCGTGCGTGTTACGGTAACACGAGTTGACACTAGATGTTGCAACATGTTTGTATTACACATGTTTACTGATAGGTTATTGCATACTTGAATTAGTTTTCATATTTTTTCTTTATAATTAGCATACATTGTTCTAATATATTGCTCAAATTGTTTTTTGTGTAAATTATACCTTTTGGCTGCATGATTTGCTGATAAAATCTTTGACATCTTTTTGTTTATTATGTTTGTTTTTTACAAACTCAATTGGTTTTATATTGCTGACGTTGTTTCAGAAAAAGTTTTATTTAACGTATCTGTGGAACAAACTATAAAACTAGCCATTGTTATCTTTACAAAGGATAATCAATAAATCCCAAAATAGTTTATCACGTATCGGAAAACTTTTTGATTAACCACATTGAAATAATTAGATATTTCAACCTTAGATTATAATTTGGCAACCTCAAGCAATAAAATCTTTGCATCTTAATTACTATCCTTACAAAGTCAAAATATTATTAATTCACTTTATTATTTATTATTATTGTTTTATGTTTTGAGTTTAACTTCTTAGAACTTTTAATTCAAAGATCAAAGATTCGTTTGCTTTAGCAACTTTGTTTTTATTTTCTTGTTTTCATTTCAATTACCTTCATTGTTAATAGACTTACTCATTGTATTCTATTAATAATAAAGGTAGTGTATCGTTTACCAAACCTGCCAACAACATGGAAGTATGAATCCTAAAGTCATCCAGACAATTTAGCTTATGATGGCAATGTGGATAACTTATTCAAAGTATTAGATCCCAAAACTTGGCAATAAAAATTGGAGTGTTCTGTTTCGTCTTGTTTTACATTAGTAAGCAGTATCCTTACTGAACACATAGAACACGAAATGTGTTTGCTACATTTCAAAGGCAAGTTTCGCAAAACAAGTAAAGGAAAATTAATTATTAATACGACCCAAAATAAGCGTGCGTTACAAAATGTACTTTTTATAAAGATTTCACCTACGGTTTATCTATTTTCTTTTATTGTAGTTTTGTTTGTTTAACACAATAATACTTTTAACGGGCTACTTTAGTTTTGTGGGAAAATTTTGTACAAGTTTGTAATTTTAATGACTGGTTTGTAGGTTATACGATTTGTTAAGTGTTGGTAGAGGATATAATATAAGCTGCTATTAAAAGCTTCATACTGAAAGATAATAGACTGCTTTCACCAACTGATCACGATTACAAACGAAGAAATTTTATCTAATTTAGAAAACTCGAGTATGTGAAACTGTTTTAGAAATGCAATGGCTGTGCTGTTTTATTTTATGTTCTTGTTTACCTTCTATAATGTTTACACACTTAATTAATATTATTACATATGAATACTAAGGATTGGCATGTTTAGGTTTTAGTGGTTTTCCTTAACCCTTGAAACAAATGCTTTGCCAAGACAAACCAATCCACAATTGCACACGGTTTCGTCACCACACTATACAGGTTTATACTAATCTTCTGTGGCACCATACATAACAACTACTCAATTTACTTGCCGATGTTTTGGCAACTAAGTTTGAATTGCCTTCTTGAGGAGTGATTTTACAAAATAAAAAAAAGTAAAATAGTTTTGATAATGTAAACCTTATCTACAATACCCGTGAGAATTTTTTTATGAATTATAACGTTGTACGGTGTTAATCATACGTATATCTAAACCGTAATCTACAGAACCGAAATGTAATAAATTCATATGATCAATCCGGTACAAAATTCCCATCCGTCCAAAAAATTTAAATTTTTGTTAAGAAAAGACCTTCATTGGCTGCTGTAATACGCGTTCATAAAAGAAAATATACAAAAAAAAGGAAAGCGTAATCTGTGATTTGGGATGGTCACATAATGAATTCAAAACCCACAAAGGCCTTTTGGCAAATTCACAAAAGAACAGAAAACTGAGAGAATTGAAATTATCTGATAACAGAAAACATAAATAAAAGCAGATCAAAAAAAGCACCATATCATTAGGTATAGTGGATTAGTTTCCAAGACAAATACGAAAATAGATAAAACGTTATTAAAGTTACAAAAAAATTAATTTTGGCTAGGATTAGAAGAATAATCAAATAATTACCAATTAAAAAAAACACCCACAAACAAAAAACACCAAGAATCGATAGGATAAAAAGCCAATGAGTTCATAATTAAAAGATTAGGATAAACCGTTGGAAGATTATCGAAGTGTCCACAGCAACAAAGCAAAGTTTTGGTTAGATATTTAACCAGTTGTCGTCTTAGTATGGCAACGAGAACTGTGGCTATACCTATCAAAATCTTAACCAACTTTCCGCAATTAGAACCACAGTAAGTGTAAGTCATATATCCTAAAGATACTTGCGAGCAAACCCTAGGGCAACTATGATCTAAATCGGCCAAATTAATAAAAAAACCTCCTTAAGAACCTGGTCAAAACCAGAACCAAAATAGTATGTTGTTTTTTTAAATTGTGTCTTGCAATAGACAAAAACTGCCCATTCAAGAAAATAAATACATGGAGGTTTATCAAGTAAATAGACACTGAGTATTTAGGTTGATGTAATACCGTAATATCTCATTAAGGCAAAGATAAGTTTAGTCTTTTCTCACACATCCCACCAAAACACAACTACACTAAGCTGAGAAGCATGATACCAGTAAGAAAAGGCAGACTAAGTAACAGTTACAATGCGTATAAAATTGAGTTATTTTTTTGTGTGTTTAGGATAAAACAATGAAACATTAGTAATCTTGGAACGGCTACCAAATGTATTATCAGAATCATCAAAAGTGACATATGCAGGCTTCAGGACTTTTATACGCCAAATACCAATAGATTTGTTAGTCGAATCTTCTAACCCATATATCCATAGAGAATTTTGTAAAAAAAGGAACTACACAGTTGTTTCTTAGATCTCAAAGAACTGTTTCAGACCCGGTCGCATCCCATCAGAATCTGCAGATTTTGATTCTGCTTTCCTAGAAAGGTGGAGAAGTGCGAAATTGTCTACAAAGTTAGTTTGCTAGTCGGATGGTTATATTAATGCATAAAATTAACATACAAAAGTCGAGAAGTGCCTCATGATCTACGTTTTTGTTACACAATGGGGCAAATTTTATACATAATCGGCCCAGTACTCTTAGCGTATTATCCTCTTGTAATTCATAGATCATGAATCACTTCTCGACCAGCTCCAGATACAGCACGCGCGGTGTTCGAGAGTTAGTGGGTTCATGTTATGCATTAATATTACCATCCCAACCGATTCTGACCCCAAAAACCTGTTTGGCAATTTGTTTTTGTAAATGATTACGCACTTGTCGACTCTTCTAGGAGAGCAGGATCAAAACCGCCAACTGGTCTGAAATCGTTTTTTGAGACCTAAGAAAAAATTATAATTTTTAGGGAAAATAAATAAGCTATCACTATTTAATACACCACTTTATTTATGACCTGTTCCACCAACGGGACTTAAACTTAAGCAATGCTTAAAAACAATTGTTCTTCATTAGTAATTTCCAGAGCGGTGGGTATAAGATCTCACCCCATAAAATTTTTATTTGTGGGGTGCTCTTAAATATTTACAAAAGATCTCCTTATGGCAGAAAAGAAGTAAGAAACAGAATCATTGGCGCTTTTGAACATTTAAATGGAAGAGACGGTTACAGAGCAGTTCAAAAATTTTAAAAAAGTAAACAATTGTTTCAGCAAATGGGATTAGTTTTTAACATTTACATCGATAAACTGGTTTTTTTTTATTTACTTAGATTAATAATTATGTAGGTATAGGTTTATTAACATTTGTGCGATTTAAGATAATTTTAAAGTGTTATTTTCCCTAAAACTAATATTTTTTAAATAACCTAGCTACGTTGTTGCAGTAACGAAGTGCCAAAAATGAATAAAAGAATCCAGCCCGTATTTAAAAACACAACGTGGATAATGACAGCCCAGAATCAGTACGTCGAATTTTAAATTTGATGGCGGTTTTTGTAGAGGGTAAAAAATGTCAATAATAAAGCTTATTTATTCTGAAACAGATTTCCAAATAAGGTGAGGAAAATTTAAAAACAATTTTGTATAAATTCGGTTTTTCGGAAATATCTTTGCAACTATTAGGAAATTTCCATTTGTTTAACACAAAATTTCCAAATTTTACCTTAATTTAACCGACCCTGTATCTCTTACGGTATTGGTTAATCACAGCATAATTATCAAGTTGGGATGATATGTGGTGACTTTTATTTAAGAATAACAATTACACAAAACATTTTGGGACTTTATTGTTCGAAATTTTATTGTCTACTTATATCTTTTAAACTATTTTTCTTTTTCCTCTTTTCCAAGAAAATGTCAGTTTTAAAGCAGGTAACAGCGATGGCCAGGCGGGTTAATCCCGTCTTAAAGGTTATGCTTTGTTAAACAATAACGTATATTTAAACAAACGTTATTGAATTTTGTAATTACATTTTCAAATTACTTTACAGTGGCTTAAGTTCATTGTTAAACTGCCCATAAGGTACTTTCTAAATTTCAAAGTCAATAATAAATTACGTAACATTTTTGAAACCAATTATTTCTTTGCTTTTTAACAACGTTTCGGTTTCTTCGTCTGTTTCTAGACAACTGTCGCGGCGCACTTTCTATCCGTTCTTATATTTACATTAGTATCGCTGCAATGTGGAGTTTGGAGCAAAACTCTTGTAATATTACGTGCATTTATCATCCGATGAATAGTAAGATTAGAATACATACACAGTAAAAAAATGTTTTTTTTTTAAGTTTTAACTGACAGCTATAATTAATACAAAATCTAATTTTCTCTCAAATAAAGCTAAAACGTAATTTATTTTTTTCGTGGAAATGCCTTTTAAAAGCTTTATACAAAGTAAAATCGTTATTACACAAAAATCTACTTTTATTTCTAAAAATAAAAATCTTTGATTTTTTTCACTTTGATGCTCTTATCAAAAGAATATTTCACTTTCACTATTTTTATGTATCTTTTGAAATAATTTAAAGTGTATAAATTTAAATAATAAAATAATATACAGGAATCATGGATAAAAATTAAATACAAAAATTCGACTATATGTAATTTAATTAAAATGTGTGAAGTCATTTGATTAATTATTTAAATTTAATAAAATAAGTAAATAAAAAATTTCTGTAAATATCTACAATTTCAAGAAACTAAAATTTATAAATTAAAATTGAAATGCGTATCTACATTAATTGAATGGTTCCAGCGATTTATTTATTAAATTTAAACAAAGATTAAATTAAAACGATGCATCACTAGAACCCACATTGCAAACAATGAGTCGTAAAAAAAAAAGAAATAATTTAAGTAAACATTATTAAAAATATAATTTTGAAAAATTTTGTTTCACAAATTGTCACCGCTCTCAAAAGTACTGCTTTGACTAGACCTGCTATAAACACAATTGTATCAAATTGCCGGTATTATAAAACAAACGTTTGGTGCAGCACTCTACATCGTTCTGATGCTAACAATAGTGTAAAGCATACGGAAAGTGTGTGGCAACATAAAACATTTAGCTTGAATAATAAAAACAAAATTTAAAAATGACACAATAAATAGAAGGAACACATTAATTGTATAACTAAGAATGCCAAAAGAACACCTTTTGTGCGTGTGTGCACTTGGCTTGTAATACAGTTGTAGTTATCACACCGAATTCAAAAATCTATGTAGGCTCGACAGATTATGTCGAAAATCTAATACGATCTGCGCTATCAGCCACTTTGTTAAAATAGTGTTGTAGGTAAAATTAAAAATATCGTGTTCTCAAAAATTTATTTTATGTTAAATCTACCTCAAAATAATGAATGGCTCGTAGAAAATATAATTTACAAAAAAAATATTTAAATATTTAGAGACAAAAGTTTATGAAAAGAAAGTTTCGTTTGTTAAAAATTCCATTTAAATATTTCCGAAGGAAACTCTAGGCATTTTCCACAATTGGTATATGAATTGATATTAGTAAATTTAACATTGGTTCTGAAACTTCTTAAGAAATAAAACTAGAAAGGTTCATTTACAAACGTTTTAAAATAAATTAGTATAACAAATTTGTTTACAAAGAAAAAAATTGTTTTTGAATTTTAGAACTACTGAGACCTTATTCTCAAATCATGCGACCCACTCGTTGGACGACTTTCTTTAGATAGAACTTTGCATAAAAAATTCATATACGATATTTAGTTGTTATTCTCAAGTTACATACATGATGTGGAAAATATCATGCAAACTCGATTTTACTAAAAAGTTTGACAACATTGTAATTGACGATTTTGTGTTGGATAATTTAGTATTTTAAGTTATTTTTAATACTTTGTCGATAGATGTGTTTGCAGTTACATAAGTCGATCCTTTAATTATTATAGTCAACAATGTGTTAACATATCTGTCCACAAAGTTGCTTTAATACCAATGAATTTTTGTACGTGTTACGTTAACACAAGTCGACACTAAATGTCGCAACACTTATTATTTTTAATACTTGTATTTATACAGGGTTATTCACCCAATCCGTTCATTAAAAGTTTATTGGGATGTAATTTAGATACACCTTTAAAATTTTGGGGTTAAGTTTGGTTTCAAGTGTATTTTTTTCCAACTTCCTTTCACTTCCGGTTTAACCGGAAGTTGTTGTCAACTTGCTTATTTTAAATGGAACGTCTCATATATTATTGCATTTTTAGATTCGGGGTGGAATTTTAAAAACATTTTATCTATATTACCCTATACCTATATCTAACCGTTTGTGAGATTTTGCACTTTGAATAAAAAACTTATCTCCTGCGTAACCAGTTTTGGAATAGCATATTTCTTTAGTTTTTGAAAATTTGATCCTAATATTTAGTAAAATGTTGAAAAAGTTTACATTTTTGTAATATTTGCTGACTACTTTTATACAGGGTATTCAACTTGTGCCACACATTCGCATTTTTATTGCCGTTAATTTCTTTTTTAAATAGGCTACCCTTACCTTTAAGTGTTATCAAGTCCAGGACTTAATTCTGCGTCAAAATGTATTAAGGTTACCTATACCTATTCCTGATCATTTTCGTGATAATTAGGTCTTTTGGAACGATCGAATTTATGCGGCTGAACTTTTATCTCCGCGATGTTGACATACAATATATACTCATTATCTGCCATGTATGACAGCAAAAATATTTTTTTTATATTTCACTTCACTATAATTGAATGATAACTCTAGGATACGAGATATATAAACATTTCCATAACAACCGAGGAAAGGGGCGTAATAAATTCATTACGCCCTCAAAAAATTGTTTGATCTTAACTCATGTTCTATTAAATAATCCAATTTATTTATTAAAATAAAATTTGTAATACATACAAAGAATTAAGTATTCTTTTTCATATTTTGCTTTCGATTTAAGAGGGCAGCAAACTTTCCGTAGCTTTTTCAGCATTTTCTTATAAACATTCTGGTAGGGCATTCATAATTGCAATTCAATGCCAAATTTGAAAATTAATAAACAATTTGTTTTTGTTTCATAGCAACCAGATATTATAGGTATTTGCGTAGGTAAGCGGTGCGCCCAAAGCTGCCATTTCTATTTGTTTTTAAGAATAAAAAGTGAAAAATAAAATCTTGTATGCACCACGGCGTCACTGAATGATAACGCCCATCTTCTCCGGGCGTAATCATTTTAGTAACGCATTTGGTGCATAATAGTTATTTGGATCACTAGTCCAGAAAATGATATTTTGCGAGTGTGAGTGATATTGCCTAGCCGAGGCGAAGAAACACGAGCACTAGCAAGACATTTTCTGAACGTGTAATCCACAAAATTTTTTATGCCGACAAACTTCAAAACGTTTACAAAACTATTCTTAATTTAGTTCAACATTTATTGCTGAGGATTTATTTTTTTTGGTGGTACCCACTTGTCATTGCATAACTACTTCATTTTCAAATTTAAAATCAAAGTGACATTTTCGGTGTAATTTTACCAAATGTCACTTTTGTAAGGTCTAGGCCGGGAATTTGATGTTCCCGGCCGATTTTGAATCTTATAAAACTGTTAATAATGACCGAAGGCATGAAAATAGCTACTGCATAGCGCGGAGTAAAAGTTCAGCTGCATAATTAAAAAGACCAAATTATCTCAAAAATGGTCAGGAACAGGTATAGGGAACCTTAACACAGTATGATACAGAAGTATTGGATCTAATAACACAGTATGATACAGAATTCAAAGACCAATTTTCAAAAATTTTTAACAAAACAACAAAAAAGAGATTATGGACTTTGCTTTTTTTTTTTTTTTTTTTTTTTTTTTTCTTTTTTTTAAATAATAAATTATAAAACTGAAGAAATATGCTATGCATCTTCCTACCAATATTTATTCTCATTCCCTTCTTATTTGCTACATCTCAATCTTGCTATCATTATTTTTAATGGTAGTTTTTATTTCTCCTTATGTAGACTCTTTACCAAAAACTCTTTTCACTAGTCCCTACTTTAATAAACACATCTTCTTGATTATAATATATTACCATATATCCCAGGTATTTCCATTTGTTAACACTTTTTATTTCTTCCATTTCCATTTTTCTGTTTTGTACATTTACTATTACATCTTCCTTTGCAAGTATTTCTTCACCATTTTTATTGCCCCTCTCATTCCTTTACCATTATTTGTTAAAACCACTAAATAATCTGCATACACCAGGATCTATACTCTTATTTTTCCAATTACTACTCCTCCTCTGGTATAGCAAAAAAATGATTATTTAGTGACATTTAGCAAAAATATTTTTAGGTAATATAATAAATAATAATTAAACAAATGTATTGGTATGATATAAATGTCCCCTACTGAAAATGTGTTTACTTGACGCAGAATTCCTGCTTTTTAATTGTTTATTTATTTGTAGGGTACATTTTCATTATTGTATTGTGAGTTTATGTATGGTACGTCAAAAAACTAGTATAAACCTGTATAGTGTGGTAGGATAAGATTATAAATACAAGTGCACAAGGGACGCTACCTTCTCCCCGATAACTCCAAGGGCAGAAGGGCATCAGAGTTGATATCGATCTGCAAATAAATAAAAGTTAAATGTGGGATAAAAAATCGACGAATAAATTTAGTAGAGAAATAAAGGGTGCAACGTATGTGAAGAATGAATTAAAACACGAAAAAAATAATTAACAAGTAATAGAGTTGGTTAAGAATTGAATAAAAGTTTCAAATTAAATACTTACCGATCATCGAGTGTTTCCTAAAGTTCGTACTAATTGAAGTTAATTGTGGGAAAATTGACGAAGTGTTGTGACATGAAACCTTCAACAAATAAAGGAAAACGCAGTGGGAGGAAAATATTTTAAAACACGAATTACCTGTGAAGTTATCCGAAACAAATGCCAAACATTAACAGTGGTTATAAACATTCTAACGAACTGTCTAAAGTGATTATCACCGGGGAGATCTTAGAAACCAATTACAAAGACGTGGAGCAAGCAGCGTAAGATATCTCAAGATAACCTCAAAACTACGGTAAAGTCGAATCGATCCCGTTAAGAAAGAAAGGACTAATTACCATTCACGTATGACCGAAGGTTAGTTATACGTAGTTGTAGTTTAGCTGTAAGAAAATGTTTGTAACTTATTTTAAAAAACCGATCACAGTTAATTATTATTTGATCGTGTTTATAAAAAATTATAATTTTTGTAGTAGAAAATTTTTAATTCTGGAACCAAGCAAATTCGTATTTATATTTTGTTTACAACTAACCTATGACATTCTCTTAAAACATAAGTCATTTTTAAATTGCTGTGTAATTATTCATAAAATGAATGGAAAAAGGAGGTGCACAAAAGCAATCGGGTAACATTAGAGGGGAACAAAAAACAATATTGGCGGATTTTATGGCAACACATCCGAAACTTCGAGAAGGGAAATTTACCTCCTAATTCACGCATAGAAGTGCACAACACCTGTGGAAAACAGTGGCAGTCCAACTGAATCAGCAAATGGGGCAAATAAAGACTGGGATGTTTGGCGAAAGGTACCTACACACCTCCATGTTATAGGAATTACCTATTGTGAATTATAACTTTGTAGACTTAGCAGCAAGACAAATGCATTATTGCGAAGAAAAAAAATCGGCCATCACAAAATATGAACATGGCACTGGGAGAGGAGGAAAATGTTTGGAAACTTTATCAAAAATGTTGGGAAACTTTATCAAAGTTTGAGGAAAAGATTACAAACCTTATTGGAGAAGTGCCCATCGAAGGTCACTCCGAGGCAAAAGAGTCTGAAGTTATCAACTTCATTGCAAGCCCAGAAAATGTTGCTGCAGAAGAAGATGATAACTTTAATGACACTCCTTCAATTGAGATAAAGTTACCTTTATGCTTAAGACCAGAACCCACTTCAACAACAAAACCTTCGGGGAAAGAAAAGGAAACGTTGGAACAACATAACAAGATATCGAAGCAATTGGAAAGCAAAATAGAACTAAAACAAGCTTACTATAATAAGAAACTAGAACTGTATGAGAGGTTTGTTTCAGCGACCGAACATATTATAAAGAAAATTTAGATTAATTTGAAACAAAAATGCTATTTCAGTTCAGTTTCAATTCTTAAACTATTTAATAATCATTTTTGTAATTATGATACGTTTACATAAAATTATTTTTATGACACGATTCCGTTGTTGTCTTCTTTCATTCAATGGGTTTATATCAATGGTTAATATTTTCTTTCGCTGCATTATCACTTGTTCAAAAACACTGAAGTCTAAGCTGTCGTTTCATCAGGTTCAATATCCGGTAAATGTGCATCTATGTACATATTGTGAGTAGTACAAAAATTGATAATCCGGAATGCACGTTCTGGCAAGTAATGTGAAACTTATCTAACGCGCAATTTTAATACCCCATTACATTGTTGTAATATTGACCTCGTTCTTTTTTCAGGAACATTGAGGTGTATTGGGAAGTACATCGTTGCAAGGTGTCAGAAGATACGACCTAAGTCACCCAGCAAAAAAGATCTGAAGGGCTTGCATAAATAGAAGAACATTACTGTGGTTCCAAATGTATGCATCGTGAGTACTTCCTAAAAAAGTAGCATCACAAATTAATTGAGTATTGATAGAATGATATCATTTTTGTTAACGTAGATATGTTCGGGACATAAAGGGTAATTTACATAAGGTGGGTAAATGGGTACATGGGTACAATCAATGCACCCAACGACTCCCGGGAATTGATAAAACTCACTCTGAGTGTCTGTAATTCTTCCAAATTTCTTGGATAATTAATGTAGTTGCGGAAAATTTCTCGTTTATTCAAAGCATCGGAGATTTGAGATATGGCACGACTCACTGATGGTGATGGCTGACTTACGGCAGAATTTACGTTTTGTCCAATATTATATTGGTAACTTCTATTGGGAAGAAATTAAGTGCTGTTAGCACTTTAGATGAAAGAGATAAAGTTCGATTTCCACTGGGTGCATGAGGTTCTACCAAATCAATTACATCGAGAACCATTTGTTTTATTAAACGGTAGGTCTACACAAATAAATTATCTGACAGTGTTTTAAAAGAATTGTCCCTAACGTGAAAAATTCCCCGATTCCGGCTAAATGTTCCAAATCATCCATGTTCAGTGAAAATTATAATTTGTTTTTATGTAATACTAGCTGTCCCGGCGCGTTTTGCTACGCCAAATAAAAGAATTTTTCCATTTGCACTTTATCAACGTCTCATTCATCTGATTTTAACCCATTTCCTCCCGAAGAGAAGCCAAAAAGCATCACTGATTTTAAAAAAATCATATCTCTGAAAGTATGCGTCCGATCGCAAATTTTTCTGTTTTTTTGTTGGAAAGGTACATGTTTTGGCTACCTTCGTTCCATACATTTCAACCATGCACACTCACTGTGCGACGAAAAACGGCTAAAAAGTGGTAAATTTCGCGGGTTTTCGCGATTTCCGCCCAAAAATCAAACGTTCGTGACCTATTTTGGATCGACCTGAAGAAGTGTGTAAAATTTCATTCCATTCGGACTAACGGTTTAGAAGGAGTTTGAGGACAAACAAACAAACAAACACACATTCATTTTTATACACGGTGGCCAGAAAAATACGGACAAACGCCAGGTAGAACGATTCTTTGTTCAATTCTGAGGCGATAATCTTAATCCAAAAAGTTATGCGATCCTTCCTTAAGGCGCACGAGACCATTATTTTACAAAGAATTCAAGAAGAGCCGAACTTTTTATTGCATATTCTCTGGAGCGACGAATGCTTGTTTACGAGAGATGGCGTCTTTAATAGCCATAATTTTCATTTTTGGGCGGACGAAAATCCCAAGGCAGTAAGGGAAATTGGACATCAAAGAAGATTTTCGGTAAATGTTTGGCTGGGGATTTTAAATCTCCGAGTTGTTGGACCAATATTTCTTCCAAATCGTCTAAATGGAATTGAGTACGTTAACGTTTTAGAAGAAGTACTGGATAATATTCCACTGAATTTGAGACCCAACAGAATTAAACAAAGATTAATCGATTAGTTACATCGATGTATTTGAGATAATTCCATTTCTAAATTTCACCACAATGATTTTACATAGATAAATTTGACGAATTTTGATAAATTTTAGCCGTACATCTTAAGGTTTGATGGTCTCGTGCGCCTTAAGGAAGGATCGCATAACTTTTTTGGATTAAGATTATCGCCTCAGAATTGAACAAAGAATCGTTCTACATGGCGTTTGTCCGTATTTTTCTGGCCACCGTGTATATTACATTTCACACAGTTTCACACGGCATGAACAACATTTACTCGAAAGGCGTCACTCGCAAAGTTATGGACAAAATTTTTCGCGTATGAATTGATTCGATCGTGCAAAAACAAATCGAGAATGCAATATTTGAAAGTCATACGAAAATTTTGCAACTTTTACATTTGAAAACTGGTCGCTGATTTGGAGAATTGCACCCCGGGTGTTTTCTAATTCTCATGAAAATGTCATTTTCATTATAAATAAATGAGGAAAATTTTACGTGGTCGTCCTGTCACAATTTTGTTTTTATTTTTTTATAGATGAATATTCTCCTAAGGATTCCTTGAGGTCGAGGGATAAAACTAAAATTCACTACCCTGGTTTTAATTAGCCGATGTTTCACCATGCTGTATAAGCTTTACCAAGGCATCTTCAATTAGGGAATAGAGTCTAATATAGACTCCACTCTCTAATTTAAGAAGCCTTGATAAAGCTCACACAGAACTGGGCGAAACGTCGCGTTTATAATTTCATCCGTCCACCTCAAGGAATCTTTACGAGGATATCCATGTATAACTAAAAGTTATTAAATTAAACTCAACTTTTTATATTTTTTTTTACTATTTTAAATTCAAAACCTTATTTGGTAATGAAGTGACTTAAAAGAAATTTTTATTAGTTCTAGATTTTAATTATAGCCAGTTTAGGGAAATTGTTTCACGTTAAAATAAAATATAATTTATATGCAATTGTTAGATTATCATATTTGAAGTTTGAAATTACATAATTACAAAGGTAACTTCACGATTTATCATAGGATTCAGGAATGCCAATGAATTTGTAGTTTCAAAACGGCTAATCGTCATCATACAAAATTGACTTAGGATCGCTTCTTTACCGTAGTTAATATTCAATTATTTTAATTTAATTTATTTGAAAATAGAATTTGAGATAAAATAATGATAAATTAAGAGTTTTTGTTATGATTAATCAACCGATAATCTTAGAAATAAATAAAAATAAAATAAATTGGTTTGAATACTTTTAAACACTTCACTAAATGTTCAACAATTTTTTTTATTATAGCCCTTAGTTGACTCACGAGATTATAGCATGAGCCCAACTTTCAATAAACTTAATTTATGGTTAAATATTGAATATTCAGGAAACACAAAAATAAATGTTAGATTGTACACAATAGTGAGGCGAGTAATGCGCATTCACTTCAATTTAAAAAAAACAAAATATACGATGATTAATATAATTAACTATAACATTTTCTTGGTAATTACTGTAAATAAAATTTTTAAAGTAAAGAAATGAGTGTGCAGTTTAAAAATGTTAGAGTGCGGAAGTAAAGCGGAGGAACCGATCAGAAAAGGATTAGGGTCGACGTTTTTCAATTAAGAACAAAATGGTGTTTTGGTAGCACTTCTACCACAAAACTACTTAAAAAATATAAATTTGGTTAGTGGTTTTGCATATAAAACCATTTGTGTTTTAAATAATCAACCGAGAATTATACTATAATTATTGTTTACAGCTCGTTCCTATAATATTATATTAGGAAGGATATTAGTTTAATATTATTATACTATAATTGTTATTTGTTACATACATATATTTGAACATTATTTACGTTCAATTTAGGTTTAACTTCGATATTTTTGGTTAACACTTTGTTTATAAATTTAGACCTCTTTAGTTCAGATAGTGTAATTAACACACTTCCTGTTATCCCGGAAATTTAGGCAGCGCTTCTTCATTGTTTAGCAGTTCAGCAGTGTTACTATTATCATCTATAAAGAACTAATTACTTTTTGATTTAATTGTTGTGCTACAATATATAATACAGTCGGATAATTTTATATTGTCATTTAATTGTGTCTCATTGTTCAAAGAAAAGTTTTCCATACAAAAACTTAACTTTTTTAAATGTTCACCTTTTAATTAATTTTACTTTGTCATCGTTGCGTACAATTTTTTAAATTGTTATACAAATTTATAATAAAATGAAGAAGTAGTAAAGTAATTTATATTTTTATTATTGTGTAGTACTGTAAAGAAACTCATCATATTATAGATTAAGATACAAGTTGAGACCTTATAGGAATGCACCATTATTATTTGCCATGACTACTGTACAACTAACGAGGCCATGTAATTTAAATTATTTAATTATTTTTACACTGTACACAAAATAACGTGTGATATAGATATAACTTAAAAGAGAACAGAAATAAAAGTTTTGTTTGGCAGTCGTCAGCAAGTTTTAAAAGGAACTGATTGGTTTTAAACGATTAAAAATTTGTAAAATTTAAAACAAAAATAACAAAACAAAATTATGAAAGACTCATACCTACGCTAGATAGCTCGAATTCAAACCTAAACTTTGTCATTTTTCAACGTTTTATAAAATGTGTAAAATTGAAGCCCATACACATAAAAGACTTTCCCAGTTGTAATTTTTTTGGTAATTCCTGTGTACTTTTTAAAGTGTGTATTTAATTCAAACACGGAAAATTGGCGCCTAAACAGTTCAATAGAAGGTCGTCTGCATCACGTCATTCCTCGTATTAATAACATAAAATAGTTAATTAGTGGTGTTTTACGTTAGTACTTAGTGTTGTTGTATAGGTGAAGGTGTTTTTATGTCGTGTCGGGTGTAAATAATGTATAAAAAACAGTGTAAGTTAATAAAAATACATTATACGAGTACCTTTACTCCCAATATTGTTGTTTTGAATGTATGAATATATCCTTCATTACCAATTTAACTTAAAGGCGCCCTGTAGGAATTATATGAAGCACAAATTCATTTTGAAATAACAGGTGTCTATACCTAATGTGAATATGTATTACAATGGTATTACTTTACACCTCTTATCTGCGCGGAATTAAATCGTTCACATTCTTAATAAAGTCCATCACCATAAACATATGTAGAGACGGCAGGTTGTTCGAACAAGCCTTCCGATGTCATATTTTTATAAATACTCGCTTTTAATTCCAATAAACACAAATCAAAGCTGAGATGACCACTGAATCAAGCGTAAAACATAAACAAACCACCATTTATACGAATATTGACGTCACAACCAATGGGAACCCATTTAAAGAATGATTTTAAAAGACGGTGTTTTGGATATTTTTAAAATGAAAATATTTAATTCTGAGCACATTATATACTACTTTTTTGTGGTATTGGGGTTTCCTTTTACGTTTGTGACTAAACAATGAAGTATAATTTTCTTAAATATAAATTTAATGAAAACATTGTTATTATTGAAAATACAAATTGGATTAATTAGCAAATATGAAAAATTTCTTCTCAAGATTGCCCTACTCTAATAATAACAAAAACAATTGCACATCAGGTTATGAAGATACTCAACAAAGAAACATGTTTTTAATTAAACACATATTTTATTTAAATAAAAATGAAATTCTGAGTAAAACATCTTATACAAAAAACCAAATTTTTTCTTAGTGTTATTCCTATAACTTCTAAAAATTAAGTAAATTATAGTATTTTACGTCATAAGTTCGGGAAATTTACTTCACAGTAACAAGTCGAAATGTTTACAGACGAGTCGACAAAGAAGTAAACAATAATATTTTCCTTACTTTCTTAATTCTAAATAAAGTAGGTCAAATTTGGATATTTGCTATGATGCATTTGTGAATGAGATTAGGACTCTTACAACTCTAGTCTCAAAATTTTACTCAAATTTAAGAAAGGTTCTTTCCTATACTTATTTAATAAAAAAGTTGCTGTGTGAATGTAAATTTAAAATTAATGAATAATGTACTACATAGCGAGCGGGATATTCTCCTATTACAGCCGAACAAGGTACCGTAGACATTATTTGCTAGGCTATTTATCAAACTTTTCTGAAATCTGATAGCATGATAATATTTAGCACATATAGAACAAAAATTTTACAATAAAATTAACATATATTAATGATAAAAAATTGTCAGGTCAATTGCCCTATAACTGTTATTTATGATATGATATTTTGTGGTTATATTTTTGCCAATTTTGTATTATTTACGTAGGTAAAGTAGAATTTACCAAAATAACCTAAACGTCAGTTGAAATTTAGTTTGTGTTTCGACGATACTGTACTCCATCGGTTATGGTATCGTCGGCATACATTTGAGTTTAACTATTATCAAATAAGCACTTTATTCGTCCTACTACTGTCTTAGTCTAAGTAGTGGTTATTTGATCATATTTATAGGTTCAGTTCCTTTATTATCTTTTTTTTCTTTTTTGATTAAATGTTTGTCACTGTTTTATTTGTCACGTTAATATACCTCTTGCTGCTTACGTCTCATAGTTCGTTACTTCACCGCATTCGAGTGCCTCGTATCCGCTTGTATTTATATTTTGTAATTTGTTTTATATAAAAATATTCTTGTAACGCATTCGAAATAAGGAATCGCTGGACTGACTTAGTATATAAATAATAAATACATTTTCTACAACTTTTATTGAAACGTTTCCTTCTAAAACAGTCATGTTTAAATTTTTCAAATATACAAAAAAATTAAAAGAACTTATAAAAACACATAAAATGTGTAATTACAATTTACCGATTTAAAAAAGGCAAACGTAATTCGATAGAAACTTCTCCAAAGGGTAGTTTCATGCAATTAAACAAGCAATATGTGTTGTTATCGGTTCATCGAATTTTGTTGAAATTGCCAAGTTTTATGCAAACCCAATCAATATGATACCGATTGAACAGCGGTTTTCTCTCAATTACTTTTTGTTTCTATATTTGATATTTTACGGTTTTATTTAACGAGATATATTTTAAAATACCTATTAATTGTATTAGAAGTTATTTAATTTTTGTATGTGCGTTATATTTAAAAAAAGATGACACTTGTGTCATTTGTCTTTTCATATGTGCATGTTTATACCGTCGCCATATGAAAAAACAAGCGTTTACCGCAGAACTTTACATCGCTCCGATAAGCGAAAATAAAAATTGCGTTTTAGAAAAAAATGGTTCAAACAAAAGTTATAGACAATAGAATTTCCAACAATTTTTATTGTAAAATTGATATTGATGGAGATATTGTTATAATAATTAGTGTCTTAGTAATTAATTATCGGATCAAAAATTATTTAAACAAAAGTTGTGTATAATTAAATTATAAACAATTATTTCAAACAAAATGTGTAAAATAAATATTTTCAAATATTTAAAAATTCGAAAATCTGTACCTTCTTGGCTACATAGATTATGCCCAAAATCGGACGGCTGGTTTTCTTGATATCTTGTTTACATACGGACGGACGGCCGGCCGTCGGACATAAAATTTTTTTTCATTATAACGTAGTAACTCTAATTCGTCGGAAAAAAGGAAACAAAAAAATTTCGGTTTGGAAACCATCGCATAACTCCCCATCTTATTTCATAAGATTTGGAGCAATAAAGTTTCTCAATATTTAACTTTTTTAAATTTAGAACATCTGATAAATTACATATAATTATTTGTCCAATATACAAGGAAGGGAATAGGCAGGAAGTAAAAAACTACAGGGGATTAGTTTAACAAATATTGGATATAAAATATACGCAGAAATAATAAGAGCAAGAATGGAAAAAGAACTAGAAGAAAAAAGATAATTCCAGATTGGCAGACAGGGTTTAGGAAGGGAAGAGGGACAATCGATAATATATACATAATGAAACGATTAGTAAATAGAGAGATAGGAAAGAAAGGAGGCAAGATATATGCAGTATTCGTGGATATAAAAGCGGCATTTAATAAAGTAGATAGAAAGACATTGTGGGAAATGATGAGGAAAATAAAACAAGAGAAGACATAATAGAAGCAGTGGAAGGGATTTATAAAGAAACAAAAAATAGAGTAAATGTGAAAGAGAAGTTAAGGAAGGAGTTTTAGACAGAAAAAGGTTTGAAACAGGGATGTTCGTTGAGCCCGATGCTATTTTCAATATATTTAAGAGATCTAGAGGAGGAAATGAGAAAAGATCAGGTTGGAGGAATAAAAACAGGAAGACAAAATATAATAACACTTACATATGCAGACGATATAGTAATTTTTACAAGTAATAATGAAGAGATAAAGAAAGCAATAAAGAAGGAGATGACAAGAAGAAAAGAAAAAAGAAAATTGTTAAAGTTAGAATAAGATAAGTTATAAAAATTTAGAAAGATATGTTCTTGTATTAATTTTTAATATGTAAAATATTCCAAGTTATACAGGGTGTCTCAGATAAGGGTGGCAATATTTCAAGGGTACATAGAGAAACTCCAGATTAGAGATTTGAGATAATAAATCTATGTCCGGAAATGCGTTGCTTCCGATATACAGGGCCTTGAAAAAATTCAAAAATTAATATGGTAGTCAAGTGTTTTTTGAAGTTCAGGTGAAGACAACGATACTCAAACCTCTTGCCAGTTGCGGTATTAATTTTGTTTTCGTTGTCGCCATGACAATATTCATTGTTCACTACGTTTTTATTGTCACCTGAAGTTTTTCGATAATGAGCTCTTTGAAAGACATCCAAATGGATTTTATTTTTTTTCGCGGAAACGACGCGTCGGAGAAGAAAAAAACAAGAAGCGTTTCTTTTCCAAATTGATTGGGAATGTGAAAATGATTCCAATATTTGGAAAAACCAGTGGCGTGCTACATTTTCTCTTAAAACTAAGTGAGAAACCGAAAGTCCGGTCCTGGAAATTTTTAGAAGAGTCGGATTGGCACATAAATATGACCAATACTTTGCTTGACATACTCTGGAAATTTTAAGAAAATCGATCAACGCGTTTTCAGAATACAGACAAAACATATTAATTTTTGAATTTTTTCAAGGCCCTGTATATCCGGAAGCAACGCATTTCCGGACATAGATTTATTATCTCAAATCTCTAATCTGGAGTTTCTCTATGTACCCTTGAAATATTGCCACCCTTATCTGAGACACCAAGTTATATAAGGGAACCAAATCGATTTGTTATTTTAAATAGAACAAATAAATTTAATTGGATTGATTTTTGATACATACAGTGACCGGCAAAGAGTTTGCATCAAATGAATTCAGCATATCGAATGATATGTCAACAGTTTTCCGGCATTTTTTCTGGAAATTTATTGTATGTTTTTGTATGAGGTTATTTATCCAGGCAATATTGTAAAAAATTGTTTAAATTGGGTTTAGAATAGTTCGTTCTAAAAAAACAATGTTTTTGGTTCTTTACCGTCCATTGGTAGACTAATAAATAATAATTAGTGGATTGTGAAGTTTATTTGTTGGTTTTATTGTGTTTTATGCAAATCAAACGCAAAAAATTTTGTTTTCTCAATATTTCCGGAAAAGATGCAGGAAAACTGATACTTTTGAAAAATCGTTATTTTTTTTTTGAAAATTTGCACATTGACGTATAATCTAATTCTGAACAACTTTTCTTTTAGGAATTCTTCAATATCTTGTCATCTAACCTCACTTTTTACATATTTAAGGGATATTTTTTTAATTTGCCGCCATGATAGTGGTCACATGACATTTGCCAAAATGCTTTTTTTTTGTCATTCAATATGCTGAATTCATTTGCCAAAAGAAATTTTCGGATATCTCAATTACAAACATTTTTCCCATTTGATACAAACTCTTTGCCGGTCACTGTATAATCGTCAAGTTTCAAAATATTTTCGAAATAAAAATAATCCATTTTCTTATAAAACACAACTAGGCTAGATAAACAAGGTAAAGTAATATAACCCTCTTGTTCAAAACAAAGAGAATAAGTTACATTTGTAATGTAAAATTTTTAATTGTATGCCTAGGAAATAGTCCTACCGTGAATTATACTTCCTTGTTGTAAAAACCATATGATGACCTCATCTTTTCAAACAAATGATGTTAATTGGTATGTATATTCCATTCCGAGTTAGAGAAGAGACCTACAGAGAAGAGGAAAATTAGTTGCGAAAAATCTTTTGTAGGGTAGTTTATATACTAGTACGTCTTCAATAGTAGCATTAATTATAAAATTTCGCAATGCTAGTAGCCTAGAATCATACAGAGTTTGTCATTACTCCGGCCTCGGCTTCTAGTGCTCTTGTATAAATGTCCATCATAAATGTTCAGTACTGTACTCATTTCTGTTAAAAACTGCATATTTAAAAAAAATTTTTATACATGATGTTTAGTTTACGTTGGGCAGTATATACGAGGATATATTGAAAAATTCTTAGCCTACTATAGAACCAAACAAAATTTCAATGTCAAAATATTTTATTACTCAACATATTCTCCTCTTAATTGGATACATTTATTACAGCGAACCTGCAACGTCTCTAGACCTTTCAAAAAAAATGTTTCTTCTTGCTCTGCAAACCAGACCTCCACAGCTTCTATTACCTCCTTGTTGGAAGAAAATGTACGACCTTTTAAACTTTTTTTAGTTGAGGAAAGAGGTGATAGTTGGACGGAGCCAAATCAGGTGAATAAGGGGGTGTTCTAGTAATTCAAACCCTAAATCACGAATTTTTGCATGGCAACATGAGATTTGTGTGCAGGGCGTTGTCCTGCAAAAACAAAACACCTTTGGCCGCATCTTTTCTCTTTAATATTTTCCCGTAGAGTGGTCAGTAATGTCGAATAGTAATCTCCAGTTATTGTTCTACCCTTATCCAAAAATCAATCATGATTACTCCATGGCAATCCCAAAAACTGAAGCAAGAACTTTTCCAGCAGATTTTTGGACACGAAACTTCTTAGGTCTTGGAGAACCAGAGTATCGCCATTCCATCGATTGTTGCTTTGTTTCTGGATCGTAGAAATGTACCCAAGTCTCATCCATAGTAACAATTCGGTTTAAGAAGTCTACATCGTTTTCAAATTGAGCACAGATCGAACGCGATGCTTCTACCCTTGCACGCTTTTGGTCAACATTCAAACATTTGGGGATCCATTTTGCAGCAATTTTTCTCATGTCCAAATTGACGTGAACCATATGATGAAAGCGTTCGTATGAAATATTCAGTGCTTCAGATATCCGTTTTAGCCCAATTCGACGGTCTGATAAAATCATGTCATGAACTGCATCGATATTTTCGGGGACTGACACAGAAACTGGCCTTCCCGATCGGTCATCATCTTCAATGGAAAATTTACCTCTTTTGAAGCTTGCATTCCAATTTTGACGGTCGCATACGAAGGACATTGATTACCAAGGGTATTAAGCATATCTTCGTAAATCTGCTTACCTCTTAACCCTTTTAAATACAGGTACTTGATGATGGCTCGATACTCCAATTTTTCGATTTTCACAATTTCGGTGGTCGTCTTTATTCATTTAATTTATTGCGTGACTCTGGTTTACTTTTTTGACGTCAAACTTTACACTGACACTTCTAATAAGTTATTGTTCGTTGCTATGGTAACGCAATATTTTGTTTATGCAAGGAACTGGTCTAGGCTAACTAGATATCAATACATCCTCGTAGTCACACTTTTTTAAATAGCCACGCACCAGTTTTTTGTTATTCTGTTGGATGTAACGTAGACTAATTTAGGTGAAAAATATTTTTAAAATTTTTTAAATTGATTGCGGCGTTGCCATTTTAGAGCAATGGTCAAAAACCCAGTGTTTTAGGAAATTTGGGAATTTGTTTTTGTAAATTTGTAGATGAAAATCAGAAGTTTTTAAATAGTCTAATAGATTTTTCTAATTGGCCATACTTACTTGGTATGAGAGCGCTAATTTTGACATTTTTCAAATTGCTGAAACTCACTTTTTTAATGGCATCTTTGACTTCTTTTAATTGTTCTAATGTAGTTTTTAATTCTTTATCGATGTGAATTAGTACATTTTTCTCTCAACATTACTGTTATGGAAATATTTATAAAATAAATTTTCAATTAAATAACAACAAACATTATTTTAATCAAATAGGTTTATTCTAGTAGGTTTTGTCATAAAACATGAAGAGGGAGACTAAAACCAACAAGAAAAAAGGGCGACGACAGGAAAGCGGGTACAAATTAATGAGCGAGAAAGGGAGGGAGAGAAAGAAAAGAAGACTAACCCCGAGAAGCCCCAAGTAAGAGAAAAAAACAAAATCGATTATAGATAAACTGGAAGGGATATTGAAGGGGTAGAACAATACCAAAGTAATAATTTAGGAGATTGAAACGCGAGAACAGGAAAAACAAACAATGATGAGGAAATTAAACAATAACGAAGAAGATTAATACATATTGCGAAGAACATTCTCTAAGGATTCTAAACGAGTATTACCAACATAAGAATAAACATAAGTTTACTTGGGAACAAAGAACTCGAAGTTATGCTCGGTAATAGACTATAGCATCTTTAAACAAGATACCTAATTCTTAGTAGTACGTCAGGGTGAAAAGATCATTACTTATTGCAGACAACTGTAAGATTTCCAAACAATCGTACGTAAGAGCACATCCAAAGAATAAAACCAAAAAAAAATAATTTAAAAGCTAAAACTGATGGTTTGAAAGAAGAATCAACAAACATATATATAAAAAACGACTTGACAACTAGGACGACAAGAACGATAACAAAATAAAAACAAACCACTATTGGTGAAGTAACGAACTAGATATAATGGTAAAAAGGAGAAAGAGGTATATGAAAAATGACTATTGACAAACAAATACAGTAACAAACAAACATACAACAAAAACGTAGACAAGTAAAAAGAGAGGGATAAAGGCAAAAACTGAACCTGGGATAATAAATAGATCAAATAGACCACTACCTGGATAGCACAAAAGTAGGGAAACATAGAAGGTCATCAGTTGTTACGATTGAATAAACAAGAACGAAATATCTTACAATCTATTGACGAGGTGCAGTGGAAAACTTACTATGAAGATTTGTTGTCAGAAAAAAGGACAGAAATTCAAGTAGAAGAAGATCAGAGAGTACAAAATAATGCCAGGAGATCTGGGAACCAATAACAAAAAAAAAAGTAGAACAACCCTTAGTGGGAAAGAAAAATGATCGAGCTCCGGGTCCAGGAGGAATAAACATAGAACTGATAAAACACGGCTCACAAAAACTAATGGAAATGATAACAAAACTATTTAACAAAAGTACCGAGGAAGGAGAGGTGCTGAAAGATTGGAACATCGCACATATAACAATTATTTACAAGAAAGGGAGTAAGACACAGTGGACGTATAATAGAGGGATCAGTGTATTGATACAATGGAAAAACTTTACGGAAAGGTAGTTAAGGAGAGAATAGATAAGGAATTCGAAGAACAGGAGGAACAAAGCGAATTTAGGGCTGGCCGATCATGCATTGACAATTTATTCTGCATCAAACAAATATTCGAAAAGATATCGGTTCGAGATAGAAAAGTGCATCTAATATTTGTAGACCACAAAAAGGCTTATGATAGCGTGCCATTAATAAAGCTGTGGGAGGCTCTAGAGCGAAATCAAATAAGTAGTATTCTTATTGGGGCGGTTAAAACCTTATATAAGAATATGACAACGAGAGGAATAGAAAATGGGGCTACAAATTAATTTAAAAGACAGAATGTCTGGTCGTTGCAAAGGAGACGATTTAGAACTAGGAACGGAAAGAGTGAGAAAAACCGGAAGTTACAAATACCTAGGCGTAAAAATAACAAATAAACCAGACAATCATGATAAATTAAGAGCAAGAATAGTCAAGGCCGAACGGCGATTAAACAGTTGAACAAATAACCAGTAGGTAGTTACTTACTGGTTATTTGTTTTTTGTTTAATAGAGCAAGTTCAACTAGGATAAACTTGCTTGTTGTAATTGAATTGAAAATTGATAAATATCTCTAACCTTATATGGTAGGAGAAAAACTACTTGTAAAAATGATACAGAATTAAATACTACATTAGAAACAATTAAAAGAAATCGAAGGTGGCAATTAAAAAAAATGAGTTTCAGCAATTTGATAAATTTCTTTCTGCTGCTGGATTTTTAAAGAAATTGGTTTAAAATGGAGACACCGCGATAAATTTAAAAAATTTTGAGGATATTTTTTATGTAAATTAAGTCTCTAACGAACAGAAAAAAAATTAATGGGTTGATATTTAAAGAAATGTAACTTTATGTTGCCTATTAAAAACTAAACACTCTGTCTAAACAAAACATTTCTTTAAAATATGCAGCTTTTCGATAGAAATGAGTACAGAACTAAACATTTATGCTGACATTTACACAACGACACTAGAAACCGAGGCCGGAGTAATGGCAAACCCTGAATAGTCACTAAACATCAACATTCAAATGCGAAAAACAGCAATTCTCTTCATTATTGAGTAATAATTAATAATGAAAAAAATTATTAACCGTTTGAGGAGAAAAGGAACTAATTATTTGGGTACCTAGCCGAGAAAGTATGTGTTTTTCGGGCCGATGGAAGAGATGGCCACTTCCGGAAACTTGGAAAACACTTTCTCAGCTCAGTACGTACCACCAAAGAACAAAATTTTATTGGAAAAATTGGATATTAGGAAGCGTAAATTTAAACATGGTTATTAATTATACCCCAGCAAACACAGTGCAATGGCAAAATTCATACAAGTTATTAGCATAAATGAAGTTCAGTATTGGCTACCATTAATCGTAAGATAAGCAAATGACTCACCGGTCGATGTTCGGCCACCCGATTATCTACCTTCTACTTTCTATGATGGTAAAACGATGACTTGCCTGAATCGAGCCATTACATTTATTATGATGAGGAAATGATTACTTGCCGGTATTGAAGAATTGATTGTAGTGAAGGGTAAAGTTTGCTTCAATGAGCCAACATTATTAATAAAATACTTAGAAAATACAAAAATACACATAAATGAATACAACACAAATCCACAAAAAAAACAAACAAACAAACAAATGTTTCTCTAAGTTCTCTACAAAACAAGATACTTTGCATTCAAATGCGCCAGACTTAAAGAATCATTTCTTGAAAAACTACTGTAAACATGTTGGTTCTACAACACGAAGTTGTTCCGGGCTCAATGGTGTGATTTCAAAACACTATCTTCAATATGATTAAGACAAATCTCAAAAGTAGGATTTAGTATAGAGCTAGCAGTAAGTAATAAATATGCAGTTACATCACAGATTTTAACATTCTTTAATTGGTTTCCTTTACAATTTTTACGAAATGCATTCACTTTTTTCTCAAAACCCGATTTTTGTAGATTTGCTAACTTTATACATTTTAATATGCAATTTTAGGTTAAATAAGGGTGATTTAATCTTTGTTTGTGTAAATATTGATATTAACTTTGGTAGTTCCTAATAAAAACCTTAAATCAAGAAGACAATGTTATAGTTAACATGAATGCCTAGATTAAACAATTATTGTAGATTTCTATCTTAACGATCAAAATTTGGTACAAAAATGTGCCCTCTGTTAGGAACGAAGAAAATACAAGGGTATTGTGATTGATTGATCAGCAATTATTTTGAGTGGATGCATAAAAAAACGGGTAATTTAAATTAAAATATAAAGGCACAAACAAATTCTTGAATTTTAACGACGAAGAAGCAAACATCTTATCAAAAAACTATTACTTCAAGCTGAAATTGTTTTTAAAAATTAAGTATAATTTAGTAGATTTTTTTTGATATTACACAGCTTTTTTCCAACCCACAACATTAAAAACAATATTAAATTGGAATTAAATCTATAAGTAATTTTATTGCAAGGAACCAATTTTCTTTTCTTTTCTTAATACAAGGTGTTTCAAAATTCAGTACAAATATTTTAATGCAGTATTTTTGAGATGAAACTAAGACTTTTTTCTTATAAACATGTGTCCTAAAATATACTTTCTTCAAGCTACATGCATCTTAATTTTCTTTTAAAAAATTGATTTTTAAAATCCTGACTATTGTCATTGGGTAATAAACCTGTCAAAACAATCTCCCGTTGCAGTGGTAGGTACTGGTTTGGAAAATCATATTTTTAGTAGGTAAATAATTATAATGTAAATCTACTTTGATTGAATTATGTGGTTATAGTTATTTATTTTATTTGTATAGTAGATCACATTACAAATTTTACTTCTACGTATTATATACCATTATTTTGTACTTGTATAATACCCACATCTACGGCTATGATTCTCGTTTTGTCAGTACCGGCGAGGCAACGTGTTTACAGATTAACCTATTTTCTCACCTAAGGGCGATCCAAACGGCACAATGATGATTTGTTAGAATTTATTGGTTTTACTTAACCGTAGTACCGCTTTCACAAGAAAATAAAGAATATTTAAGCAATTAGATTTATTACCCCCAATAGTATACACACACAATTATTTATTAAATGACATAACAATAATTTTAAAGGAGAGAGGAAAGAGGTATGAATATTTAAGAGAAAACACTTTATGTTTCGGTTTATAAATTTAAAAAAATGAGTTATTTATCTGTTTGGGCATTCAAAAATTAAGATTTCAGTCTTCAACATTTTTTGATACAATTAACCGTTTTCGAGATAATTGTTGTTAGAGGAACAAGGGTTATTGTGAAACTAAATTAGTTTAAATTTTTTTTTATTAATTATGAAACGACGATTAAGCAAATTGGTTTTATTTTTTTTAATTTTATTAAAAAGAAAGAAATTTGTGACTTTATAACAAGTGCTGAAAATGCCTCCGCCAGCTACAACACAGCCCTCCATTCTTCTCCGAAACACCCTGTATACATACTGCGTCAATTTTACATTTAAACAACTAAGAGTTACAGAACCATGCACTATACCTATAGGTACACAACTAAAACTATACAACTACAACATAAACAAAGAATAATAATAAATGCAAAATAAGTAGACACAATGCACGAAATTGACGCAAGGTTTGAAAATTAATGACAGTTGTGTGTTAATGACGTTTAATCATACGTTAAATAAGTGAAGAGTGATTCGGTCTTGTCGAACATAGCGACATCTACAAATAAGAAAAAACTAAAAACATATATCCAGAACTGCCTGTTGGAGAAAAGCATCTACAATAATTGTTTATTCTAGGCTAAACGTATCTCGAAAATACTTGTATCATCGAACATTTCACTGTTCACAAATAAAAGCCTGAAAGCCTCGCTGAAAACACCCCAAAATGTTAAAATACAAACGATAAAAAAATGGAAATAAAACAAATTAAAGAAAGCCGTTCATCGGTCACTACTTCGTAAAGTCAGAAAAATGGCCGCTAACAGGCGCGGTCGTGAAATAGTGGGAAAATATTGATGAAAATGCCGCAAAATTCAACTTATTACCTTTTAACAAAAATTTAGTATTATTAGCTTCTATGCACTAATATAATGACAAAAAGCCGTTACCTTTAAAACAACATTAAATATTTGACGGCTAGGTACTATTTGCCAATAATAAAAGGTGTTGGGTTTGCCGTCAAATATTAATTATTGTTTTTGTTTTAGCCCTTTTATAGGTTCTCGGCCATCATTTATATGGTGATTTGCCATTATAATATTTCCATTGGCAAATATTTAAACATTTCGGAGTGCGATTAAAACGCCTTTTCTGTATTGACTTTTTGTGCCATCATAGCCAATACTTTGCCAATACATAGCCAACAAACAAGTGTTCTACGGAAAAAAAATTACAAATTTTTATGTTTGCCGATGCCAATTATGTGTTTAAATATGCACATGGAGACAAATTCATATTTTTATTTACTGTCAATTGTTTAATGTTTACTAACTTGAAATCGTTGAACGTCAATCTTTATTGTTAACAAGTAACCATGCTAACGATATCTAGAAATATCCGCCGTAATTTCTTTTCTCGGCTAGCCGTAAAAAGACAATTTTTTTGGTTGTTTAAAGACTCAAAATTTGTGTCAGTTTACTTGCTTGTTTAAATTTTTATTCTACAACCCATAATTGTCACAATTATTAACATTTTTGTGCGTTATACAATTTGCGGAGGTGACTTCATTTAACAATGTCATCAACTGCAATACTTACATAAAAAATTTGTCAAGAAATACCATTTTCTACAACTTTCTATTAAACACTCTTTTTACAACATTATATTCAGATGTAGGGGTCCTGTAACGCATCACTTGTTTTTGTATTAGTTCGTTCAATGTATATTTTATAGTGTAATATAAACAATACCCTTGTAGTTGAGTTTTTCTAATTCCCTTTATATCATGGTTCTTCCCATTTGTAAACAATTTATCAGTATATTCTGTTGTCTTTGTATAACGAAATGTTTATAACATTTTACCAACGTACTGGAATTGCGATTGAGTAAATAGTCTAATCAGCAACGGTTAAATAAATGATATATTTCTACTAATTAATTGTAAGATAAGTTTAAAAAGTATTTTCTATCTAGCATTACCATTTGATAAAAATTACTTAATTTAAAAATGTACGTTCCACGTTATATTATCGTGAGAGCAAAACACCTGCTTGTATTTTTAAACTTTCTATATCAAAACCGTTGCTGGTGTTGTTCGTTAAACCGCTGAAATGTATCAAAACATTTCAACAAATCTGAAACTCCTATATTTAAATAATTAGAGCATTATATTAAACCGCCTCTATCGAAATATATGGTTGGTATACATTTCAACTAAAACTTAGATTATCTAAAGTTTCCCATCAAGCAAATATTATTATTATGAAATTGTTATTGTTATAATTTGCAACTAAACAATCTACAATACTTTTTAAGAAAACTATAGTGGTTGCCTTTGCAATAATTTTAGTATATCTATCATTAATAAAAAAAACTGCAAAATTTTTTATTTTTAATTAATAATTTTTTAAAAAAAAAATAAAAATAAAAAAAAAAATAAAAAAAATTAAATACAAAAACAACAATAAAATTATTAAAAAAAATAAATATATTTTTATAAAAAATAAAAATTTTTTTTTTTATTTTAATTTATTTTTTTTTTTTTTTTTTTTTTTTTTTTTTTTTTTATTTTTTTTTTTTTTTTTTTTTTTTTATTATTTTTTTTTTTTTTTTTTTTTTTTTTTTTTTTTTTTTTTTTTTTTTTTTCTTTTTTTTTTTTTTTTTTTTTTTTTTTTAATTTTTTTTTTTTTTTTTTTTTTTTTTTTTTATTTTTTTTTTTTTTTATTTTTTTTTTTTTTTTTTTTTTTTTATTTTAAAATTCAAATTTAAAAAATAAATAATTTTTTAAATTTTTTTTATTTTATAATTTTTTTTTTTTTTTTTTTTTTTTTTTTTTTTTTTTTTTTTTTTTTTTTTTTAATAAAATTTTTTTTTTTTTTTTTTTTTTTTTATTTTTAATTTTTTAATTTTTTTTAAACTTTTTTAATTTTTTTTTTTTTTTTAAACTTTTTTTTTTTAAATTTTTTTCTATTTTTTTTTTTTTTATTTTTTTTTATAATATCCTTTTTATTTTTATAATATTTTTTATTTTTTTTATGCAAATGCATATTTTTAAAAATAATTATTATCAACTCTTATGTTTGCATATTTTGCAGATTATGAGACTTTTTTTTAAAACGTTATCAAGAAGAAGAAATTAAATGCAATATAGTACAGGTAAAATGTATTCTGGAAGTATTAATCCTCAAACTAACCACTTTATGTTCTTAAAATGCTCAGTTCTTGTAAATTTGAATCATACATTTAAAAAATCAATTTTCAATTTACACAATGTTTATTAAAAATACAAAATTAATCGTTGCTAAAAATATTCTAGTATTTCAATTATGACAAAATATTTGAAAAACTACAACAACGAACTGGTCGAACAACCACTAATACTATAATCACTAAGATTCGGTTACAAAATGTTATTTTAATGCAATTGAAAAAATGTGTTTTAAAGGACTCAGATGTGTAAGTTACAGGTATAAACTTATTTTTGTGTCCTGTCAATCACTAAAAGCTGCATTTCATTTTCTTTATTGTTCGAGGATTACTGTTTTCAATAGATATTTATTTAAGGCCAGGGATCACCTATACCAAACTTGTAAGAAATAATTAATTTCGGGCAACACAAATTACACAGACCTATTTTAAAGATATTTTACTTTTATGTTATTTGCTCACGTAGTAAAAACGTTAAAAAACGTGTATCACCCTTAAGTATTCACAATTATTAATAAATACAAACTTTTGAACAAAAATTAACTATATAATCTATTACAGTTAGTTACATTTAGGCAAATGACTGAAATGGCAAGAAAGATAAATTGGTTTTCCGCTTAACAATAATAATCAATGACTTATTTACAATTTTTTGTGAATTACACCTTATTTACACAAATTAGCTTTTAAACCACTAGGGATTCTTGGATCCGCTAATTCTGGCATTGCGCAATTCATAAAAAAATTCTTTCAAGTTTGGTAACAAGATATTGTTCTAAAAGTTTTCATTTTTTATAATACAAATTAGTACGTGATTTATGTCTGTGTACAGTATTTAATTAGATGATTTAATTGTCTCGTCTTTGTCTTTGGTAATAATATATAATAATACAATTGCCATTTTAAGACTAAAGCCCAATCATCTGCTATTTTGCGTTGGCGGAATAAAAAGCCGTGGAAAAAAAGCCAGGAAATAAAAGTGAAAAAAAGCCGGCGGAAAAGAAAGCCGGCGGAAAAAGAAAGCCGAAGGAAAGAAAAGCCGCAGAAAAAAATCAACGGAAAAAAGCCGCGGAAAAAAAAGCTGACAAAAAAGCTGACGGAAAACCCAGGAAAATAAGCATCGTACAGTGTTTAAAAACTTGTGTAGTTTTCAAGATTATATTAGTTATAGTAGGTCAGATTTACAACAATAAGGAATAGATGTATAATAAGAGGTGGAATAAACGATATTTTATAATCAATGGTTGATCACTTTGTGTCAAAAGATTTTTGTTTTGTTCACATTGTAATTGACTTTATGTTATACAAAATCAAATATTCTACTTTAGCACTTTACCAAACACTTTATACACTTTAGTTTAGAATGTAAATAATTTAATGTTTAAAGTGCATTTCCAAATCTAAATTTAGAAATGTATTTTATAGCTTGCAAGTAGTTTTTAATGTGCATTTGCAATTCGTCTTAAAACTAAGTTACTTAGCTACTAAGAAAAATTCTGTCGCCTATTGTAGTGAAATTGTATTTACAATCACTAATCTTTTAAAGATACTTCTTAGTCTTAAAACTAATCCTTTTCCAGTGAAGACAAAGATAGTCCTTAAGAGCACAAATCCTTATTCTATGAAGAATGTATTGTGTCAGATTATAAAATATGAGTAGAATGACTAGTTACATAGAAAAATTATGTCGTCTATTGTAATAAAATTGTATTTACAATCACTAATCTGTCTAAAATACTTCATAGTCTAATGGCACAAAAAAATATAAATAAGGTAAGAACGGTAAATGATTCATTCACCGGTTTTCTTTTTGTAGATTTTTTACTGCGGCTTTTTACTTTATATCACGGCTTTTTCGGCAGGTTATGGAAATGAAGTGGAAATAACTAGGAGAAGCATTCAGGAAATAATAAGGTAAGGAGATGAAGAAAAACTACTTATAGGAGGGGATTTTAATGCAAGAATAGGGAAAGAAGGAGGAATTATGGTAAACGGAAAAGTGAAAAAAAGGATTTCAATGGAAAAGAAAATAAATGGACAAGGAAGAAAGTGAATTGAAATGTGTGAGGAAAGAAGGTGGACGATTATGAATGGGAATATGGAGGTTGGCGGTAGAGGGATTGTACATACATAGGAGCCAGGGGAAAATCAGTGACAGACTATGTAATAATAAATGAAAGGGGTATAGAAGATATAGATGTGTTTAGAGTAGGGGATGAGGAAGAAACGGACCATTAACCGTTGGAGGTTTACATATGTGAGGAAGAAAAGGAGGGAGAAGAAAAGAGAAAGGAATGTAATGCGAGAAAAGTGTGAACAGAAGAAAGTATAGAAAGATATATAATAACGATGGAAGAAGAACAGGAGCTATCGGAAAAGGTAGAAGAGGAAATAAGAAAGATAGTAAAAAAGATGGAAGAGGCAGTAGAGAAGAAAGTATATAGAATAAAAAATTAGGAGTAATGAAGGATTGGTGAAATAAGGAATGTGAAAGACCAAGAAAGAAATTAGAAAATGGTGAAGAAAATTGAAAAAAGGCAAAATAGAGATATAGAAGAATATAAAAGCGCAAAGAAAGCACATAAAGTAAGATGTAAAAATTATATAAAAATACAAAAATTAATAACGAGGCACAAGCATGGGTATACAGTGTGTCTCGGAGGCACCTAACTATACTTGTAAACTGTCTTATTTCGCATTGTAGGAAGACTAGTCATATTTCATAATAAGTTTTGTTTCTTTTAGCAAGTCTCCAGCCACTACCAAAATTTCAAAATAACATACAGGGTCGTTAGAAAACGAAACACCGTAAAATTTGTAAAGACCTTTTATTTGAACGAAACGTAAAAGTATTATTAAAAAAAAGTTGTTTGAAATATAAATGAAAGCACAAATATTCAATCAAAATGTTCTATCTTATGATTAGATAATTACAACAACCACATTGGCAAAATTAATATCTATTACTTGATAATCATAATAAAGGCAGACAAAATCAACTTTAAGACACAACTTTCAGATTAGATGTTTGATCTTGTATTCACGTTTTAAATATCTTGTTCCAGCAGCACTTTGACTTTCCTTTCAAATAAATAGTACTTTACTCTTAACCAAATTTCAGGTTGTTTCGTTTTCTAACGACCCTATACGTTATTCCAAAATTTTGGTAGTAACTGGAGACTTGCTAAAAGAAGCAAAACTTTATGAAGTATGACTTTTCGAAATAAGGAAGTTTACAAGTATAGTTACTTCAGGGACACACTGTATATAAACAGAAGCAAAACAAAAGAGAAAAGACAGGGGAATAAGGATAGATGAGCAGAAATGGGAGAAACCTTGTGAGGAACTTTTGGAAAAAAAAAACAAATAGAAAATAGTATAAAGAAAGGAGCAGAAGGATTAAAAAAGAAGGAGATAACAAGGGAGGAAGTAGAAGAAGCAATAAGAAAATAAAAATGAAAAATCGGAAGATACAGATGGAAGACAAGGAGAACAATGAAAATACACAGAGAAAAATATGTGGGAAAGATTATGCAAAATTTTTAATAGAATATGGAAAGGAGAAAGTTTTCCAGAAGAATGGAGGAAAGTACTTATATGTCCAATGTATAAGAAAAGGAAAAAGAAGAAATGAAGAATTACAGGGGGTGAGTAGAACCAATACAGTATATAAAATATATGGGGAAATAAAAGAAGGAGACTGGAGAAGGAGATGGAGAAAAATTTTTTTCGAACTAGCAGACAGGATTTAGAAAAGAAAAGGTAGTTAACAAAATTTATATATTAAAACAGTTAGTAAATAAGAAAATAGAAGAAAAAGGAAGAAAAATGTATGTTTCTTGACATAAAAGCTGCTTCGAATTAATTCCGTCTTAAATCAATAGACTTCGCTGCCAAAATGAAAAAAAAATTAATTTTACTATGAGGGCTATACATAAATATTGTAATGTTTTCTTCGCAATCGAATGATAATATTAATCCTTGCTTTCTTTTATTCCTGTATTGCATTTTTCCTACTTTGCATTTCTTGTCATGATTATATATTTTGTCACACTCTTGAATAAAGTAAGCAAGGTTCACCTAAAGATTTTATATCAACGAAGGAATAATTCAACTTCCAGGTTTGGAACACATGTAAAATGATTGAAAATAGTTGAAGTTTTTAAATGTATTAGTAAACGTGAGACGATTTAAGCAAAGATGCTACTCAAGTTGAAAGTGGTTTGGTTGAGCTGTCATTTGACATTATAAAATTGATTACCAAAAAATATTAACTATGGTAAAGAAGAGACAATGAATCGATTTTGGATATAAAACGTAAACTATTTTTTAATGACCTTCGACCATTTGAAAACTACAAATTCATTGACGTTGTTGAATTTTACGATAAATAACATAACATGGGCTTCCTGTCAAAATTTATAGGTCAATTTTGGATTATCTACTTTACTTTTAAACTTGGAAACTACCTAATTACAAAGCTACCTTCACAGCATTTTTTAATGAAAAGTAAATTTAACTGCTCTATAATAAAACACATTAGTTAAATATATTGACTTCGTAAGAAACACAAGAATATCAATTTAAGAAATAATCTTCCTAATGAATTTCCATTTCTCATTTCGCCCTAATTTCTTGTATAAAAGTATTACCTAAACTGAAACGTCCTCTACTTTTTCTTATTTGAATTCTAGTATAGTTACGTAGTCGAATTTTATAACAGTGTGCTAAAACATTTGTGTTTAGTTTGCGATTATCTTCTAGTTTTTTTGCAACCTTAGCCAACTTTGTTATTTCTTACGGCCAACATATTGGTTTATACGCCATTGAATAGTGCATAAAAAAAGCTTCTCAACCATGTACAACAAGCTTATCTTTGGATTACGAAAAATGTAAATTTATTTGAAAAACCGTGCTTCACTTAATTGCTTGTGAAATAAATGCCGTAATTGTCTTTGTTGTTATAGAAACGTAGCTATCTGTCAAAACTTTGTTGTTTATTAGATTTATTGGTGAAGAAATTTACTTTTGTTTGACGAAAAATTGCATCTTAAAATTATTTTGTGATACGAAATTCAACAGCATTTATTTCACAAGCAACTAAGTGATAAACGGTTTTTAAATAAATTTACATTTTGTCATCCAAAGTGGTTTGTTATACATGTTTGAAGAGCTTTTCTTATGCTCTATTCAATGGCGTCTAAATTCAATATGGCGGCAATAAAAATAACGAAGTTGGCTAGGGTTGCAAAAAACTAGGCGATGTCTAGAAAAATTCGTTAATGCCATTGGATTGGCCATAGTCGCTTATACAAAACTACCAAATTTTATTGACTCTGTTTACAAGATGGCAAAGATATTACAATTTTTTCATTTTTAGTTTTTACTTGATATTTTAAACACCCCTGTAGATATTTTCAATTTTAATACAGCATCTGATTGGGCCCAGAATAGTGCAACTTTTTTCTCATTTAACCAATATTGTAGTTCTTACCGTTTCCGGAATCCCCATGTAATTACTTTTAACTGGGACACCCTGTATACCGAGTGTTCTATTTAAAAAAAGGAGTTTTGACTATTATCTTGAGAACACGACCCTCAATTGTTATTCTGTTTTGACGTTGGTAATCACTATTTAAAATTATACTAGTTTGTCTATTTGACTGATTTTGTAGCATCAAAGATAACAAAGTTAGCAAAAGTGCCCCTTAACTATGGACATGCTGTATATAAGAATTAAAAGATAAATGAGCAACATTTGTTCATCGTGTTTTAAATAAATGGCAATCAAAAAATATCCACTTTTGATGAATGTAGAACAAGAAACACTATAAAAGTAACCATATTATATTTTTTACAGTTCTTGTTAAAACTTTGGTAACATTGCAACCATGGTGTTAATTTTTTAGTTTTACATGCTTAGAGACTCTTTAAATCATCTTAAAATATGGATATATAAATTAAAATGTAAAAGATAAAAATGAAATATATTTATAGATAGTAATACTAATTTGTATTTACTTTGTTTATTTAGAACTAACAACTTTCCTTTTATCATTAAAACGTAGTTTTCAATTTAGCAATATTTTATGTATTATAATTGTTTCAATATTAAGTGCTTTTCATTGTTGAACGAATGAACTATATAAACACATACAAACATTCACATCTAAATCATCTACAACATTTATATACCCAACACCTTTAGAAAATTTGTAGTGCTAGTGTAACAATAAATTTAACTAGCATGCTGTCATTTAAGGTTTTGTATTATGATGTTGAGTTGGAATGTAATTATGTTATACTGCTTAGAAACTTATTACACTTGATTTTGTAGTTATACGTATTACATATAGGTTGTTATGATTGAATTGAGAATTTCAAAATAAACTAATGAATTTTAACCTGTTAACTAATATTCATAAATTTTTAAGTTAAAATTATAAAAAAAAACACAACAACGCCAAATAAATAAACTTATCCGAAAGTAAGTATTCTCTTTGTATACGTTTAGATGGCCTCTTCTCTTTTTTAATTCCAGTGCATGCCAAACCGTTCAAAAACTCTGCTCTAATTACGCCACCTCCGTACTCTTCAAAAAGGACCAGCCGTCACCTACTTCTATTTTAATTGTTGTGGTAAGTCCAATTTTTTTAAACAACTTACACTTTATTGTTATTATTTTTCTTGTGCTCAAATCATGTGAACTAAATTTAATTTTAGAACACGGGCATTATTTCTCCTGCTCTTTTTTATATGTAACCGCTCAACTTTTCCTTTTATATTCTTCTTTCCTATTATTAATTATACCCCTATTTCATATTCCATTATTTAATTTTTATTATTCAATTAAAATAGACCTTTTTGTTTTAAATTTTATTTTTACTCTCTATCTGTTTATAATTTTCGTTACTAACTAAAAAATAGTTATTATAAACCTAGGTAGTGAAGTAAGTCATTATATGCTCGCTATCGCTCGGACATAATCAGAGAGGGCAATATGACCTTCACTACCGTAGTTTATATACTATTTTTCACTACTAGCTACTAAACTTAATTGGAAGTATTTTAATTTTTGAATTTTTAAAACTATGAAAAATATGTTAGCTTGATTTGAATAAAATCACTATTCATTTGTTTATATCAGACATTTTGAAAAAGTGTAATTTCAAATTTGCAATTACTATTTTCATTTACGAATATTTTATCATGTCTAGTGATGAAAGTGAAGGGTGTATCCTCCAGAATTGCATGAAGCTGCAAAACAAGTATACAATAAATTGCTTCCAGAAAAATCAAAACATTTATATTTAAAAGTATACAAGGATTTCAAGGATTGGTGTCACACAAAAAATGTTACTACAGTAACAGAAAACGTGACTGTTGGTATATTTTCAGGAGCACGCAAATGTAAAAAGGCATCTACTTTATGGTCAACATTTTCCAATGTTAAAATCTACCCTTGCAATTCGAGAGAATATTGTTGCGGAAAGTATCCAAAACTTATATCTTTTAAAAAGGCAAAACAGATCATACAAAGCAAAAAGGCACCGTTTTTCAGAAACAAATTATAAAATTCTTGACTGAAGCACCTGATGACTTTTCTTTCTACAAAGGTAAATGTAGTAAATTTTTGTTAAGATTTACAGAATAATCTAGTTTTCTTAGGCAATTCGGCGTGGAATACAGGGGCTAAACAGTGACTTGGAAATGTGTGGGTTGTGTAGAGGAATGATTTGTCGTAGTAACCATTCCAAATAGAAAATGAACTAGCCGGACTTGTCTAACTTCCCGGGTAAAGTAGTGTTAAATATGCAGGCTCGACCAACTCAGATCAAAGATTTTTATAAGATTTCATGGTGGTAAACCAACCAACAAAATAAGGCAATACTATCAGTAATGTGCAAAAGTAGTTGCAAATATCAAAATTAGAAGAGCAGTATTGTTATTCGGTCATTCCTTAAGACGTACCTCTGCGACCATGTTAGTAGAAAGCGGTGGCGTATCTTATCGTTGAAACGCCTAGGAGGCTGGAAAGCTCTACGGTAGCAGAGGGATATGTTGAACAATCTCTTACGACAAGAAACGGTTGCGTCAATGCTACAAGAACCTTCGTTTCAAATCCTATTCAGTCTTCTTCGTACATTAGTCCACTACGTCTAATTCGCATCAACATCAACAGCAGTTGAAGTGTCGTTGAAAGTGCAACACGCACCTTCAATGCAAAATGTAGCTATATTTTGATCACTAGTTCTTCGGGATTATGTGACCTATAATAATTGTTCGATAAACTATTATTATAAATAGATAGTAATGCCATTGTTTCTAACTTACCTATGTGTTTGAACTTTTCTAACGTTATTTGTATTCATAAATTAAAAATTGTTTAATTGTTTGAATTTTTGTAGCTTGAGTTGTGAGGTTATGTTTATCAACTAACTGAGAACGCAGAGTGGCTTTGGACTACCAAATTTGTTTATTATTGACCTAGGTAATAAAAATTTTTTTGACCGTAGCTTTAAAAGTTCAACTACAACCTGATTAAGGTAATATGACTGTGTTTGATAGCTAGTAGTGAAAAATAATTTTATAAACCTGTTTGATTTCTTAATAATAAATAAATTTTCTCTATCTCGCATGCCATCTAACGTCAAATTTTTCTATCAGTTTTGCAACAAATGTACTTTCAATTTCAGATGATTTCTTAACTACGTAAAACAGATCTTTTTCAATATTCTTCACAAAATGTTCACTGTAACCAACGTTACACACAAATGTTGTTGCACACTCTCAATTCACTTTAAACGTGGTAAGTTATTCATCTTAAAACTAATTAATTACATTTTTTTAGGTTTTTTAATAGAAGATTAGGTTCCTATCTAATTCAAGGACTTCAAACACTTAACTAAAATTATCTTGCTAGTAAAAATAAGCTTTAGCTAAGATATAAATTTTAATCATAACACTGCATATTGTGTTTTCCAATGTGAAATTTATTAAAAGCATTTGGAAGTTACAAAATTTTATGTGTGTTACTTAGATATAGATTAGATATGTTTGTTAGTTTGTTTAATGTTACAATTTTACAAACGGTTCGTTTTCCTTGTTAACTTAATCTACATCCCTCCGCCTAAAAACCCCCCTAAGAACTAATATTAACGTTCATTCTTTAAAACGACTCTAAACTTAAAATATCCTTCTTCCACATAAAAATCTTCTTCTTTCTAAAACTTCCATCATCCATTCCTGTCTTTCCCCTTTTTCTCCTAATAATACTTCTCTTTTTTTTTCTTTCCTTTAAAAGTGTTCACACTCTTCCACCAAATGCTGCAAGTCCTCCCATCCATCCCCGCACATTTTGCACTTTCTTTTCCCATCCTCTAGCCAATATCTGTTTAAATTTTCTTTATTCCTTTCTTGTGCATTTTTGTTAAAATGTAAACGTTTCTTGAGATATACTGTAACCCTCCGAACTAATTTAAAATTGAAAAAATAGTTCAAAGTGTGTCACATAATTTATATTTTTCTTTACCTCGGTTAGCTTCAGTTGGAGAAGAAATAGCCCAGGGTTTAAACAATATATTTACAAACTTATTAAACAAATAAACAATAATTTTTATACAGAGCTTAAATAAACGTAATACAAAAAAAATAAATAAACGGCAAATCTTGGTCACTCTGTATATCGGTAGGTTGGCATCAATGGTCGCCGGCCGGCATCTAGCAACGAAGTACCTGTGAATCAAACGTTAGTGAATGTTTGTTTTAATTGCTCCAGCAATTACTTTATTTTAAATTGATGTGGGTGCGACGGTTTTTATACCGGTAAGAGTACTTTCAAACTTAATTGAATCGGACAGGGCAATTTTAGTTGCAGACTTCTTCAGCCCCTTTATTTATATGAATTATTATACACCGGGGAAGGTTGCTTGCTGGTTTAATTCTGGGTGTTTTACTCGCTTCTTCGGACGTTTATATTAAACGTGTAGTTCGTAATCGGAACCCTTCTTCAACTAGGTAAGCTGGAATATAATGATTAATCATGCAGGAGAGGTTTCAGCGTTCAGTGATGGAAGAATAATGAGAAGATAAATAGAACGATGCAGCAGACTCTACCGATATGTTCAGCCAAATCGTTGCACCGAGAGACGGAGTATGGTAGAATAAGTAACAACAAGTACTGCGAAACAAATTTAATTACTTGACAGTGTTACCGTTTAGAAATAAACAAGGGCAAAATTATGCAAAACAAATTCAATTACTTGACAACTTTTGTGGTTTAGAAAACAGAAGAATCTGTCGTATGGGATTGTCTTGGAGAAAAAAAATTGAATTACTTGCTCCAGACTACCACGTAACAGAGAGAAAGAAGTAGTATTAGGTAAATAAAGTGAGAAGAATTTTAATTGTGATTATTTCTAGGATACTCAAGAAAATTGACAGGAGCGGAAAACGGATTGCGGATACGGAGAAAGGTGTTCTGTGAGCGAAACTCAGAACGAGTAAGAGTAAGAGTCTAAGAATGCCTTTATGGCCCGGGGACGTTGTATTTATACAGTCGTTTTTAAAATTTTAGCCGGAAGAATGGTGGGAAAATAGTAGCAACAACTTTGTTCTTGCGGAGTAGGGAGTTACGTCATACAAATTTACTTTGTTACAATGCATTGATAACTTACAAAATTGCAAATTTACATATATGGACTGTGAATCCTACTTTAACTTCTGTGAATTAAATTCCTTAAACTGAGCGGACCATGCCTACAGTTCATAAGTTTATAGAGTAGGTATATATATTTTGATTTTATAAAACTAGATAATTAAAAAGTCAAACGTGATCTAATATACGAGGAGTGTTTTTTAATTATTAATTTGCAATTACGCCACTGCAGCGGTACGGCCGGCGTTCTGCGCATGCGCGCTGTGTACCTGCATCTGTCGGCAATGCCGTCTAACGTCTAAAAGCAATTAATATTCATGGTGAGATCTATGCACTGTAGGAGAAAACAGTTCGAGTGAAATGACATACTGACTAAAGGTGTCATTTTGCTTCACGATAATGCCCGTTCACATTCGAATAATCGAACCCAAGATCTGAACATACAATTTGGTTGTGAACCACTTCATCATCCTCTCTATAGATCAGATCTAGCGCCCAGCGACTGCCACAGTCCACATGTTCCTTAATTCGAAGAAAGACCTGGGCGACGTGCGCTACGACGACGATGACAAAGTCAAAACTGCTGTGTTGGAGTGGTTGTCAACACAGGCAGCAGAATTCTATGACGACGGAATTCTAAAGCTAGTTGAACAATATGATAAGTGTCTCAATATCGGTCGCAATTATGTAGAAAAATAGTTTTTCGTCGACCGTACATTTATGACTTACATTATTGTAAACAAAATTGATCGTTAATGACACCTATTAATAAACGATTTTCTATTACTGAACGATTTTAGTATAAGCATACACATGTAATACATCAAGTTGCCATTTTATATCAATTAACTACAATATGAAAATACAAATAAAAAATCTGTCATAATTTGTATCAAATCAAATTTTACTAATAACGAATTGAGATAAATCTTCAATTTGTTCATACAAACTTTGAGACATTCCGATGATAACACTTAATAACATTTAAGGGTGTTCAGCTCATCTATTTTACAAACCATTGTCTCACGCAGTTCTACAATATTGTTTACTCATTGTTCAAAAGTTAAATTTTTCAAGCAGGGCTGTAAGAGCTTTTGACGTGTAGTGGAACTGCTTTAACAAAATGTTTTTTTATGAACTCTACATGCGCATGTTTTGTGAAATAACAAAACCATTAAGGTGAAACCAAGTTTCATTGTCAAAGAATCTTAAGCTAATATGTCTCCGATTAAAATGTTGCAAAACCATTCGCACTATTGAACACATGCAGGATAATCAATCCTGTCTCAATAAGTTGATGGACCATTTGTACACAGTAGGTTATAAATGGATATCTTTGTTCGAAATGATGTGACAAGTCATTATCAAAAGTTCAACTTGTTTACAAGCAACGTAGAGATGTACTTGGGCTTCTTGCATGATTTATCAAACATTGTCAACCACTTTTGGTGTGGTCTTTGTTGGTTCATCACTATTTTGATTAAGCACCAATCCGTTCTTACAAAAAAATTTAATACACCTTGTTTCGCTGTGATGAAAACTATTGTATTTCGACGCAACAAAGCTCACAAAAAAAGTAGAAACAATTAAGTTAGGTTAGGTTATATAATTCAAAAATTGTGGTGGGCGTACACAACGGTACTTTCTAAAGGTGCTTTCACAATAGCATATCTTCTGTAAAAATATTAAATTATATTTTTTTTTAAATTACAAAGTACGGTCGAGTGTCGACGGAAAAGTTATGTAACTAACTCTTGAATTAAACAGCGATTAACAATCTCAAACATCGATTGTTAATCGCCTTATTAATACACTCGTTTGCTAAATAACTATTAAAGCACAGGCTTTCATGTAAAATAAAATTATTAAAAAAATCTCTTCTCGTTATTTTTTTATTTCAAAACGGTAATAAATTAAAAACATGCCTCGTAGCATACAAACTATGATTTCATCATGTGCTCTAACAGCATAAATATACAACAATTAATTAAAAGCTTATTCTAAAGCGTAGTGTTATAGGGTTCTGAGACAAGGACGATCAGGTGCTAAAGAAGGGCCCTAAAAATAAAATAGATCGAAAATAACAAATAATGAAGTGTAGAAGGAATTGAAAAAGAAAGGCAAATTTGGAAAAATAATGCATAAATGGTTAGGGCACGTATTCAGACATCACCAGTTCATAATCAATATAATAGAGAAAAAAAAGAGAAGGCAAACCGGAAACAGGAAAACCGAGGACCCAATATACAGGATGGGACATCAGTGCGTGCACGGACGATATCTCGGAAAATATTAGGTTTTAAATAAACTTTGTTAATAAAAGTTGTGCAGATTAATAGGTGCACATTTTAAAATTATTTCCTTTATACAGGTTGTTCCATAAAAACGCGACATACCAAAGTTATTTCTTTTTTAAATAGAACTGCTCATTTTTCTTAAAATTTGGATTCCTTGGGCAATTCCTAACGTGACTTTATGTATCATACTAAGTGTGTAAAATGGACGGTTTTTTCATTATTTTACTTTTTCCAAACAAAATTGACGTTTCGAAAAAATTGAATCACTCAGTTATCCTGGAATTTATCCAACTACGATTTTGCAACTTTAATATGTTTTACTTGTACTAACTAAAGCCAGTTGTTCACCTTTCCAACCTTGGTAAGTTTTGAGTAATCATTTATTTAAATTGCACTCCCTAAATGTATGGATAACTTGATTTTTTCAAATGGCACCACTTAATTTTTTATGTGCCGTTGAACGTAGAATTTCATAAGTTTTCTAATGATAAAGTTGTAGGTATCTAACTCTTACGCAATTTTAATTTTAATTTGTAATCTAAAACGACCCTAATGGCATATTGTAGGTGTGTATTTGTAGTTTCAGTTCTTTTTAAAAATACATTAATAGTTATAATGTAATAAATTGTTTATTTCCAATGGTTGTTGAATTATTTTACATATCATAATTCTAGTGTAGGTATCTACTTAAACTTACTGCATTTAAAAAATAATTTTACAATTGAAAAAGTATTTTGAATACTTACCAATCCTATTGCAGTATTTCTTACATAATTTAAAAATATATTATCAACATTTTATTGTATCTTGCAAGAACTAACATAATCTAAGCAGCAACATTGATTTTCTGCAAAAAGTGCAAAACCCTATTAAAAATTGCAATATATGAAAATATAAAATAAATATTGACATGCACAGTGTGCACATGCGAGAATTCGTGTAGATAATGTTTGTATAACTGAAATACATCTTTTTAATGCAGACTTACAGACTTTTTCTTAAAATTTTTGTTTATTTAAAAAAATCTACATGAGTGCAATTTTTCAACAAAGCTACTTAATTCAGTTTTAATAAATTTTATACATCAGGTAATTACGTAATCGGATAATTTTTAGTTGTTTAAATGCTGCACAGGTGATTACACAGATGTTTATGTAAATTCGAATAAAACGGGCGAATAATTTATCATAGATTCAATTGAAATCAGTACTTATGTGCTACAGAAAAACAAATACAAAACATTCTAGAAACGACTATCATTTGTACATAATTTAAATCAATTAGAGTGCAGATTCATACAAAAAATAGGTTCAATGTTCCCATACACATCAATACATAATTAAACAACGAAAACCGATTTTTATTTCTGATAAAACTCATAATAATTGAAAATGTATTAAAATCTAATGTTGTAATCTTTCAACGTAGTAAAATATTTTTCGTATTGTTTTTTAAATGCATACGAAGTACAATGTATATTAAATTATCAAACATACATTATCGATTCGATTATCATCATCATCAAATATGGTATTATAAATGACATATAAAAGTTTAAAAGATTTTACTTGTGTTACCACCCTTAAACTACAGGTGACTGTAATACAACTTCGCTTGTTGTTGTGATATAATAAACAGAGACAAAGTGAAAGACATTGAAAATATGTTTACTGTTCCTTTTTTATTCAACTTACTAAAGTATGACAACGTTATCTATAAACTAAATTTTATCATGTTCAAACAAAAAGAGTTTGATAAACATAAAAGGACGCCCTATGAAATTAATTATTTCTCTTTATTTTAATTCGTGCTTACGAATAGAATTTATTACAAAAAGTAAAAAAAAAGACTTTCATTTTAATTTAAATTTTTTTTTTAAGTAATAACATTTGTTTTGTAACATGTGAGTATCCTTTTCACATTTTGTACCAGTTAAACAATTATAGTATTTGATTCAAGTTTGTTATTTTTGCCAACACATGGTTTGGTATAATAATCGAAGAATCGATTTATGTAATTGCTTACACATCTGTCGACAAAGTTTTAATGCAAATGCATTTTTGGACGTGTTACGATAGTACGAGAAGACACTGGATGGCGCAACACCAACACTTATTGATTAACGTTTGACTTACTGCTAACTTTGAAATGTCATCTCACCAATAATATAAAATGAAAAATATTGTAATAATACCTAGTTATTTAATTACGCAGTTTTTCAATTTTTGATTAAGGTTAACTTTTGTTGCTTGTAACCCCAAAATTTAAATTGTAACTATGGAATTAAGTAAACAAGTGACAGAAATTGTAAAATATGTTGTGTTAGTGTTCAGAAGATTGTGTTTAAGTGTATTTTACCTTAAAATAAAAGAAAATGGTTTTTTTGGAAAATTACTACCAACAAAATCAAGAGTGTTATGGAATGGGGTAAAAGTAAGAAGACGATGAAGATGTTTGTCTTGCTTATTTTTTTAAATGTGCAAAAAGTATAAATCTTCGTTGTTGTGGACTTTCAAGTACATTGATAGTAAGAAATGGAATAGATATCAGCAAATACTCAAACTTCAAGAATTTTTAAAAGGACAAGTCGACCATTACAAACTTAAGATATGACAGGTACACTTTAAAAAAGCGACAGCGACAAATTTATCACATAAGCACCAGACGAAATTTTTTTAATGATTAAAGTAAATTACTAACTGTAAGTTTTGCGACATCTAGTGTCGACTCGTGGTAGCGATCACGTACGCAATGGTTCGCATTAAGCAACTTTGTCGACAGGTATGTAAAAACAGTTACATAAGTCGATCCTTCGATAATTATAGCCAACATAAGCGTTAGTAAAAATAAAAATCTTGAATCGCCTGCTGTAAATTCGCAAGAGGTTGTACAATAACAAACAAACACTGAGAATCACTCGACAGCTGTTTCGTCCTTTTGGGGCTCTTCAGGAGTGAGAGAACTCGAGTGTAAGTTTACTATTGTACAAATGCGTGCTATCAACTATATTCCCTTCTGGAGGGTACACACATCATATTCAAACTTAAGGTTTTGCGACATCTAGTGTCGACTCATGGTAGCGATCACGTACGCCATGGTTCGCATTAAGCAACTTTGTCGACAGGTATGTAAAAGGAGTTACATAAGTCGATCCTTCGATAATTATAGCCAACATAAGCGTTAGCAAAAATAAAAATCTTGAATTGCCTGCAGTAAATTCGCAAGAGGTTGTACAATAGCAAACAAACACTGAGAATCACTCGACAGCTGTTTCGTCCTATTGGGACTCTTCAGGAGTGAGAGAACTCGAGTGTAAGTTTACTATTGTACAAATGCGTGCTGTCAAGATTTTTATTTTTGCTAATGCTTATGTTGGCTATAATTATCGAAGGATCGACTTATGTAGCTGTTTTTACATACCTGTGGACAAAAGATGCTTATTGTAATTTAGTATTTTTGGTTACTCTAATATTTCAATTTCTAATAATTCTCGATTGATATAATTGTCGGAATCCTCGGGGCTTGTAGATCCCAAGAGTAATGTTTTTTCAGAACAGAACATTTTAAGGATTTGGACTTTGCGCTACTGATAAAACTGACTGAAACGAAACAAAAACGTTAATATTGTTTACTATAATTAAAAATGAACAAAATTTTCTAGGGTTTTTACGCAAGTACTTCCTTTTGCGGCCCTCCCATGCTAAACACAATGGTATCTTTGTTTTCTACAAAAATGGAAAGTGTTCCACGCCATAGGTAGAATTACCTCATCGAAAAACATAATGGAAAAAAAATACCTACGGAAATTCCTATGGATGAAAATTTAACAACGCAGATGTCCAATAACACGGAACTTATTTTACATAGACAAAATCAAAGAGTTTCAAAATAAATAAATTTACTTTTCATTAAAATTAACAATTATAAATCTAAAGTATAAGTACATTTTTTGTTTAAATAGTTGAATTTTTGTGTAATAGAATAATTATTCTCTAGAACAAAAATTATACAAATGCTCTAGATCAGCAAAGGTACAAAAGTATGTACTATAATGAAGTAAATAATAATAGGATAAATTTGTTTGACAACACATACACTTGACTTATCTACACAAACAAAAACATGGCAAGTATGACCATACAACAAAACACTAAGGTCCGGTTTAAGCCAGATCGAAGAAAACTTATTTAATAATAAATATATGTTTCATCTAAGTTTAACCTAAACTAATATAAAAAACCAGGCCTGTTTTCAAAAACGAAATTAAGTTAAGAAGAACACCAAGGGTACATACAATAACTGGTTTAAACAAAACAAAAATATCAATAAATGAAAAATTATTTGAATATAATACGAACGCAAAGCATTACCATGCCGCAATTTCCGGGTCCCTCTTTATTATTTTGTCGGTTTTTACCGCATTATTTTATTATAAATGTTCCTAATTGATGAAATTTAACTTTGTCCAGTATGTGACTTGATGATAGTAAAGTTGACTGTACCATAGCCGGTTGTCAACATTTTTTACTATTTTATTACCCTAGAGGATAAGACGCACTCATTTAAACGTACTTTGACCTAGAAAGGACTAACTTTAAGAGCAAAATAATAAGATACAAAGAAATGATAAAATTCAAAGATTCATGATCAACAATATTTAGAATGACAACGAAAGTTTTGGCCATACACATTTTACACCTATCCTTTATCTTAGTGAAATCTTTTAAAGAAATCAACGCATTACAGTCACTGTACATATAGACGCCATATGAAGTAGCGCAATAACACACTCACTTTTTCAACTAAAAGGAAAACGGCGACCTTCTTTACCATTTTGTGGTTCAGATCTGTAGAAGCTCTATTTCAATCTTGAAAACATATTAAGTTAACCGTTACTTTAACTTGGGCAACCAACGTGAAATACTTCTCGTAAGTTAGTATAGTTTAATATGATGCTTCGCCAATTTTCTTGCTGTCTTCCCATAAACCTCCAAAGTGAGAGCTTTATGTAGAAATGAAATGCCATTCAGCTCCTTCATTACGCACGATTTCGGTTATAGAAGGTTTATTTCTTCAGAAGGAAAGAAAACTAAAACGAAAACTTTAAAGAATGACCCCACCAGTAGGGGACCCATAAAAACCATTTTCATTTAACATCTCAAGGCGAAGAAGATAACATGAAGTTACTGTGATATCTGAACTTGAAATCGTCATGTGTCCCAGATCTTGATGCTGATTCATGGATAACAAATAACGATTTAAATTAGCATAACGACGACGCTTCATAGCCAGAAATAGCTTTTGGCAACAAAACAGCTCAATGGGCTTCTTCAGAGGAACTGAACGAAACAAATATGTAAAATTTATTAAATTAACTTAAAACAACGCTTCTAGGATACAAATTGATGTCTTATGCCGGGTTGCATCAACTTATCCTAAATACAGTCGGTCGAATAATCGATGATTGACCGAGTAATCAATAATCGCCCGATTTTTTGAAACTATAGTTGCATTATTACTTTTTAAAGAAAATAACTTTATCAAGCTTCAAATCAAATGACAACTCAAAATTATAATATGAATAAATATGGTGAACGTGTCAAATACTCCTAGTGATTTGGTACATAACTAATTAGCAAAAAAAAGAAATGCGGTTGCGGAAATTTCACTAAATCGGGGGTTCATTGTGTTGTGTGCTTTAATAGGTACCACAATGGTTGTACTCAACAAGTCCAATCCTGCTGTAAATTGCCACTACTTTCATTAACTCCCTTGAGTCCGAGCCCATTTCCAACAAGTGACTCAACTCAGCTTCGGATCTAAACGAAAAATATGCTGCACTGAGGGAATTGATGGGTGAACAAAGATTGACATACAAACTTCTATCAGAAAAAATATAGTTTTTGGAGGCCAAAATGCAATGTTATAATCAAAAATTCATTGTAATTTTCAAATAGGCAACCTAACATACTCACGTGATATTAAAACCATCAATAAAATCGACAATTAATTAAACAACAATTCACAACCGCAATGGCCAATGTTGACAACTCCGAAGTTTCACAACAACAACAATCTACTCAATGGAAAACCATCAAATGTATCTGATGTATCAAACGGTCAGCGCGGATAACGACCGATGCGAATGTTATCAACACTTTGACCGAGAAGGACAGATAGACAACGGTGTCTTGTCGCAAAAAGAAAAATGTCATCAAAGATATGGGAATGAGATTCTGATAACTTCTGTGCAGCCAAACCTAAAGCTTGGATATATGTTGCACGTTCGACAGATCGAGTTAAATCACCTATATGAAAGTAAGTACGAGAAAAAAAAACGTAAAAATAACCAGTTCAAAATCTGAGCTCGAGCGGTATTTGTTAAGACAATTCCAAGAATTAAGTATGTTATAAAAAGCGCAGAAAACTTTAATAAGATTATAAATAAGGAAGTACGAAACTATACCTTATTTTACAGAACAAAATTTTCGACTTGATTGAGAACCCATAGAGCACTGTTAATAAAAATATCCTGTTAAAACTATCGAGGTGTTTTTACGACTACACCTTTTCAGTGTTTGAGTGGGGGGAAAGTGTTTTTTTATTAGACGTTTGGCCCGGGGGCATGCCCAAGAAATCTAGCTATCACAACTTGAGGTCAAGCACACCCCCACGGTGTGTATAGAAGGAGAACAACAGGAAAATTAACTCAATTTTTTGAAAACATTTTGTCATTCATATTTAAAACCGTCTTGGTCAGCCCGTCATTTTAAGGTATCACTTGATTGGTGGTCGTATTTAAAAAAACAGGTGCCCTCCCAGGCTCCACTCACATGAGTGGGAAAAAGTGTTTTTTTATTAGACGTTGTTTGGCCCGGGGGCATGCCCAAGAACTCTAGCTATCACAACTTAAGGTTAAGCACATCCCCACGGTGTGTATAGAAAGAGAACACTAGGAGAATTAACTCAATTATTTATAAGGATTTTAATTGTCAAATATACAATTGCAGATATAATTATATACAATAAATGTGTACAAATATGAGTCATCATATCAATATATATACCCTTTTCTGTGAATTCCAGTATCATTATTAAGTTACGATGATTTTTACACTGATGAAACTATACCAAACAATATTAAAATTAAAATTTAAGAAACATAAAGTTTTAGTGTGGTGTGTTATTTTGGACACTTTACTTCGCAGCCGTAGATTTGAGGTGCTGGAAGCGAACACTTAATAGCACAAGTTTATATTCATAAACGATTCACTGAATTGATATTGCTGATGTTCAAAAGAAAATGGAAAAAGTAAAAAAAAAATGAGGTCCATTGAGGGTAATGGCCTAGGACAATAACTTAAATATTAGATATTATATGTATACTAAATGTTAATGTATTGTATTTTTAACTTTGAAAAGATAGATATGAACATTTTTCTCAAAACTTTAGGATCTTACGTTAATTTAATTGGTAGGTATTTGTAGCCACTATTTTGATTGTCGACATCTTCACTAATAACAAGTTTTAACACTGAACTGCCTCTATACTAATAATAATGTAAAAGCTTATGGAAAGTGCGCCGCATTAAAATTTTCGGTTTTGTAGTTTTCTTTTATGTTAGATGTGAACCATAAATATAGAGTCTACAATGCTCATAGTCATAAAATTAAGATTAAAAATTTTGCCAAAGAAAAGCTTATGAAAATGTGTGTTCGCGGCAACTAATTATTTAATTCATATGCCTACTTGATAAGGGTATCTCTAGTTAAGAACCTTTTAAACAATACGTGGGTTATTTTCTTTAACACAATTGATCTCTTTACCTATAGCTGGTTTCCACTTCTAACTAAAATGTTTCATGTGATGTAGGTTTATTACAAAAAGTTTTTACCTGTCAAAAGTTTAGTTAACAGTTAGTCAGTCACCTCTGATGAGTTTATATTCTCTTCGAACTTTTGTCTGTCCTCAAGTCCGAAACCTCATTGTTTCTCTGTGGAGTCTCCACTTTCTTTCTCAATCAATGTTCTAAAAATCCAAGTATTTGTAGAACTTTCGTGCTTAGTCAATTTTTGAACGTGTAGATATAAAACTGGGTGTGAACCATAGATACCTTCACTGAACTTAGGATCCAATAAAATATATTATGTCTGTCTTCTGGTTAAGAACATATACACTTAATTGTAAAGGTATGTATGTCGTAATATAATTAGGGTACTAGTTATTATTATTTTCATGACTTTATATTTATTCAAACTTGCATAATAAAGGCGACGACTTGACAATGAAAAAATCAATGTACTCGGTGCTGTGCAACTTAACGCTAATATTAGTATTCAACAACTAAGTATTGACTGTGGTGTGAATAGGTGTTTTAAAAAGCATAAACCGATGCTGACAACAGGCAAGAATTTTGTGAAACAGTAATGGAGATACGCAATAATGATATGAATTTTGTTAAGAATATTTGCTTCACCGATGAATCTTTGTTCAATCTCAATGTAGTTTGTGGTGTCAGCATGATGGGTGTCCAGCACATAATACGAATCAAATAAAACAACTTTTAAATGAAGCACTTCCTAGAACCTGGATTGGAAGAGGTGAGGAAGTTACTTGGTCACCAAAATCACCAGGCTTGTCCCCTAACGATTTCTTTGTATAGCTTCACATATCTTCGTAGGTTTATACCGACCGAACCCACAACACAATTGAGTCTTTAAAAGATAAAATTGTGGAAGTTTGCTTCAACATACCACTAACACATTTATAGAAAAGAATTTTTAATACGATGTAATTAAAACTTAAAACGACAATCACTTTTTGAAATTACAACATTTCTTACAATTGTTCTTGGATGGTTTTAAAATAATAATCTTGTTATCTTGTTTGTTGACTCCTGGATTCTAGTAAAACCTGAAATAGAAAATCAAAAGAGAAATAGCAAATTAAATAATTTAAAGCACTAACCTTTACGCTCTCATTATTCATAACATTAAAAACCTTAATCGGGCATTTTCCAAAATCTTCATTATTCCCACGAGTTTCAAATAATTGTTTACGATCAAGAAACTAAAAATAATTGTAGATCGCAATCCTTCTATAGGAGACAGGGATAATAAAACTCTTTCAACTTCTAGTTACTTCCGACGTTGGAAACGTTCCATTTATTAACTTAAACAGTGGTGTTTCCTTCTTCAGGCGGTTGATAACATTCCAGTGAAGTGGTCGAAAAATAAAATGATGACAAATTGTCATTAATCGTCATTACTTAAATCTATATAAATAAATAAATATGAGGACAAACGAATGTAGAATGATTACACCACAAATAAATTGAACAAAACAAATCATTAACAAAGATCTTGTATAATTGACGGCACATTTGTAAATGCTTAAATTTTACATAGAACTAAGCATAATAAACCTTAGTTCTATGTAAAATTTAACATTTACAAATGTGCCGTCAATTATACAAGATCTTTGTTAATGATTTGTTTTGTTCAATTTATTTGTGGTGTATTATTCCACATTCGTTGTCCTCATATTTATTTATTTATATAGATTTTTAGTAATGACGATTAATGACAATTTGTCATCATTTATTTTTCGACCACTTTCACTGAATGTTATCAACCGCCTAAGAAGGAAACACCACTGTTTAAGTTAATAAATGGAACGTTTCCGAAACGTCGCAAGTAACTAGAAGTTGAAAGAGTTTTATTATCCCTGTCTCCTATAGAAGGATTGCGATCTACAATCATCAAATTATCAGGAGAATTCCCATTTTTCATACATACCGAAACTAAAAATGTATTACACCTCCAATTCTGGGTTACACTTTACTTCGCTGATTCCGAATAAAGTCCTTCGAACACCATCTTCCGTTTATCTGTAAAGACCTATGATAGAGACAAACTATTCGATCCATACTAATAGAAATATCTGTCTTATCTATAATAATAATCGTATTGACTTAAAATAAACTTTTAGCTTTAGAATACCTGCATATTCTTGCAAGATGCAAGTATTATGTCTAATAGTTTACACACAGGTCTACAATACAAGCAAACAAACGACTCATTTAACCTCAAATTCAATACGAACAGGTTTTATGCAAAAGTATTTCATTATGCCTGCTTCAATAGCTATATTAAAATATGAAAGCAACCGAACATTGATTAAAAATTTCGTAAAATCGCAAAGTAGGTGACGGTCTAAAGTATAACCTCTAAAGACTCTAAAATGTAGTACCTTTTGGGTGGTGGTATACAAAATGTAATTTTTTGCAATAGTAAAAAATATTAATCTGTCGATACGTAAAAATTTTAAAATACGAAGATGTGATATGTGTCTCCAAAAATACACTCTTTGTCCAAAATTACATCAAACGAATAAATGACAATTATTTGTTTGCATTCATTGTTTTAAGCATTTTTTGATAGTGCCAGTAATTTTCAATATTCTCAAGTTCCATATTAAAAAGGCTACAAACTTGATTCAAATATGCAACTTTTATTGTAATTAAAAATTGTTTAATAGTTTGCGTTTAGAATAAGAATAGTTGTAAAATTTACTGTAATGATGTTGATAATTGATAACATTAAACTGCGATATCTAAACCACCATATTAAGCCAAAATTAAAATTTTCTTTTAAATAGTACTACAAAGCCCTGCAATTATTGTGAACACAGTTACATCATAGCCATTGTACGAATTTTTACATCGTAAATTGATCAATTGCTACATAATTTTTGAAATTTTGAAATCATTTTAAACAACAAATACAAAAATATTTATACAAAAACCAAACGTAATCTGATTAAAAAAATTTAACAACTTGTCTATTAAACAAACCACAAATTTGAATATTAAAAAGGATGGTTGCATTTATAATCTTTCCAATATTGACAGTGTCTAGCATTAAGTCCAAAATTTATGTGTAATTACAACGACAATAACATTCCATTGATTGACTTGATTAAAGATACAGAAAATGTACTGACCACACATGACAACACGGACAAAGAACGTTTAAGAGGTAAAATAGTTAACATAATTACCAATTATACTAATAGGACAAAAAAATTCTGTAACCCAAGTAAGGACCTTTTATTAAGAAACTAGTGATATCTACCAAATTTTTTTGAAAAATAATGACGGACTGATGGTTTTAACATCGGACAAAGGTAATGCCACTGTAATTATACCTAAAGAAGACTATTTTACGAAATTAAACTATTTATTAAATGACGACGTGGTTTATAATTTGACTAACAATGATCCGACTACGAAAATTCAAAACTATAACAACAAAATTACTAAAAATTACTTAACAACGGACATATAGACAACACAACTTACAAAAAATTACAACTTACACAAGCGTTCCACCAAAATTATATGGTTTAGTAAAATACATAAAGACGATCATCCCTTAGGAGCCATAGTTTCATGCATTGGAGCACCTACGTATCATTTATCAAAATTCATATCAGACATACTCAGTAATATTTCACACATTTTCATTCATAACATCAAAAACTCATATGAATTAATAGATATCATACAAGATACAACAATACCATCCAATTATAAATTAATTTCGTTTGATGTAAACTCTTTATTTACAAACATCTCTAAAGAACTAACAATAAACTTAATACAAAAGTATTGGGATGATATAAAAGCATTTACTACACTAGATTTAACATTCTTCACACACATTGTAGAGTTTTTGTTTGATGCAAGTTACTTCACATGTAATAAAAAATATACTTGCAAAAATTTGGAACAGCAATGGGCAATCCTGCTTCCCCTATTTTAGCAAACTTAATAATGCACGATTTGCTTTTATATGTTCGTTACAATTTATTGTTTGAACCTATTTTATGATAAGTTATGTTGATGATGTAATCACTTGCATCCCTGAAGATGAAATACATAATACTCTTAATATTTTTAACAAATACAATCTACATTTAAAATTTACGTACGAGATTGAAAAAGATAATTCATTACCCTTTTTAGATGTGAGGTTGATTAAAGATCAAGACACCAACAAATTATTAACTGACTGGTATTTTAAACCCATGGCATCCAATAGGACTATCAATTATTTATCAAATCACCAACAGCACCAAAAATAAACATAGTTAAATCTATGAAAAACAAAATAACAAAACTAAGTAGTCCTAAATATCTCACTAAAAATCTAACCTCTCTAAAAATATATTGAAAAATAACAATTATCCTACTAACATTATTAACAGAATCTTATACTATAATTATAACACTAACACACCATCATCAATTAATTCCCCTAATTCTCAATATACCTATACTAAAATTATTAATATACCTAACTTGACTAAACACCTTATCCCATTACTAAAACTACTAACGTCCACATAGCTACATACAACAACAATACTATTTACAACATTATCTACACACAATTAAAAGACAAGACAAACATTCTTGACAAACACAATGTAGTGTATAAAATAGACTGTCTTGACTGTAATAAATGCTATGTTGGCCAAACCAAACAAAAAACACGTAATAGGATTAAAAATCATAAGTACGATTGCAAAAACAAAAACCAGACTCTGCGTTAGCCGTACACCATATTGAGATGGGTCATAATTTTAATTTTGATAATCCTACGATTTTAAATGTAGAAAGGAATTATAAAAACGTCTAATAGCTGAAATGATATACATCATCAAACACAATAATAACATTAATTATAACACGGACACACAAAATTTAAGCAATATTTATAGAAATTTAATCACTAAAATAAAATAGAAGAAGAAATTCCCATTATCATATTGTTATCTAGTCATTCATGTTTGTTCGTTTCTACGTATAGAGTGTGTGTTTTATTAGAGATATTTATTTACATTTAATTGTTTTACTTATTCAAGTGGCGGACCATTTATTTGTTTTAAGTAAGTAGTCGAGTCAATCACCTATAATTTAGATTAATATATTAAGGATATGATGTTTATGTATATAACTTACCGTTAAATGTATTCTTTCTTTTTAATAAACAGAGGCCTGAAGAAGTGCACATTCGGCTGCACGAAACGTTGCCTGTAAAAACGTTTTAATGGTTTTTTGGCGCCCCTCCTCAACGAAAAACAATCCAATTAGTTGATAATTTATAGGAGGAAATATTTACCCTTCCCTGCTCATGTTGACATGTTGAATTTATTCTGGTATGTCTTCTGTCACGTGACTTCTAATATACTAATAACCAATCAATCAATTAATCAACTCAAACATTTAGACAGTCCTTGTGTCGATTTCTATAAAATCATAAATCGTACACGATGAATGTTAATAGCTACATAAACTAACCAAAACGTAATATTTATTTATGATACAAGTGTGTGAAATTAGAGTTTACTCACGAGTTGCGAAGGAGTGCATAAAGGCTATTCACACACACACACACACACACACACCTCCAAATAATATGGTTTCTACATCAGAACTAATTTTTGCAAACAGAAACAATTACTATAACAGAGAAACGCAGGAGATTTTGGTTTTTCAAATTTCAAATTCTGCATATATTGCTTGGTTGTCGGGCATCATTGTCAATAATGAAAGTGTCATTTAAATTACATTGCAGTTTTACACACGATTTTATTTTTTTACGTAGATAAATAATTTTTATTAAACATTTTTTATAAACTTTATCAATTATTTTAACTTTTTCAGATAGTTTTAATATATAGTTGAATTACAAATAACCACAAATAAATAATAAAACTGTAATTAAATTAAACTAGAACATGTATCAGGAGAATAATAAACAGTGCTTTTACATAATTGCGTACCCATTGAAATTGAAACAAATTGTTTTGTTGAAACCATTTTTATTTTCAACGAGTAATTGAACATCGGATAAATTTCCCAGCCACAATAAATTTATGTTTTCATCAAATCTGAAACTTTTGGCGAAACAGAAAAATTGAATTTTTTTTCCGTTGTAAATCGTATTTAGTGAGCAATCTTTGGCGTTAATCGTTTTAGTCTTTCCTTTTTTTAGTTTGAGTACAATACTGTAAATGACACCTTGTAATGTGCATTTTAGACAATGAAAAGTCTGGGTATGTTGCAGCAAGGGAGTGGTTCCCATGACGACACTGCAGCGGTGGTTCTACACGGTCTGGGGCAGTTTTACTGAGGGGCATCGTATATGAAGTAGGGTGAGTTCAGTCCCGTCTGATACTATATTCTGGAATAAGATCAACAGCCCCGTAAATAAGTGGTCTGTATAAGTTAGATAAATTATGAATCAGGTGGTATAAAAAAACTTGAAAAAGAAAATGCATTTTTAAGTAATACGTAAAGTTATTCTAGAAAATATTTTTATAAACATCAGAGTTATTTCCAATTAAACGTTAATAATTAAAATTTCATTAGCGGAAATAAATTTTCTTGCTCGGCTTATTTAATTGTTGAATACGTAATTAGGTGGTTGAGAAATGGCTCAATTTACATACGTCAACTTTTGAGGTTGTCAGACGTATTTACAAACATGCAAATCTAGTTTAAGTCCCAAATAAATATTGCTTTTAGTCACTCTATCAACTAATTTGGATTTCTTTTTTTTTCCTTTAAAAGATTAAGTAGAATTGCTAAAATCATGTTACAAATCGATTGGCGTTCTATTTGTTGGTTTCAAATAACATTCACAGGATTAACTGCATACAGTTTTTGCTATATCAGTTAAGGGTGTGTGAGCGTCTTTGGGGGGTTGATTTCTCTAAAGGTAACATAAAGGGAATAATAACGAACGCCAGTTCTTCCGGGTCCCAGCAAAATATATCCCACGATCTTCGTTGCAGCAGATGAGAAATTTTCTTGTCCGTTTCTCTTAAAGAATTAAACGTTTAAATACTAAATGAAAAAAAAAAGATAACATGTACATACCCTAATTTTCATAAAAAGGGTTCGAGCTTTCTATGTATAAAATCGCTTTTAGGGCGCACGCTGGCGAAAGTACGATGAAAGGTCGATGACCCTAAGCTAAGCTACGAAAATCAACAAAATTTCCAGGGTTTGGGTGTAGCTCGTTGAGCATAGGACGATACCATTTGTTCATTCCCTTTGAGATCGAAAACAGTAGAATAGGAAATGAGCCTTTCACTTTTTATAAAACAAAATTACTTAAATAACTTAGTGTAATTTTATTAAGCTACATCATGCTCGAAAAATTAACGCAACGTTTTTGTTCGTGGCAAGTTTAATTGAATTTTGTTAAAGGTTAATGCATGTTAAAAATTAGTTAAAAAAGGCTGTTAAAAATTGTTTGAAACAGATTTTGTAAGGGTTTTCACGGGTTTTCTGAAATCAGCATTTTGTGTTAAGTACATCAATAATTTTCAGTAGTTTGCTTAAGGTTTAGTAATTTCATTTGTATCAAAATTTGTGTATTTAATATAGAAACACACCATTCTACCAATTATCATTATTTTATATATTATTCGTATGTGATATTTGACATTAACAGAAATCAGAACTTGTAATGCTTTTTAACAGTCAAAGTTGAAAATCGGTTTTTAAATACCTAATACAGTACCTATCAAAAACTTTAATTTCTAGATAAATATATTTGTAGTAGGTACACAACAAAATACGTTTCTTTAATTTAATTATATTTACTTATATCCAAACTAATTTTTACTTTTCTATTTTTAATTTTTAAAATTGAAACATTTTAGACAAATTTATTATAAAGGTTTCTCTATAAAACATTTCTTGTGCGTTTAATATTAAAAAGTAATTTTTATAATTAAGTATTTTTTAATACTGTAAAAGTTTAATTTAAGAAAATTAGAGTAATTTTATTAAATTACGCCATGTTTCAAAAATTAACGAAAATGCTCTATTTTGTAGGATTATGTATTTATATGGCACATTTAATTAAATTTTGTTAAATGTTAAAGCATGTTAAAAATAATTTAAACAAAAACTGCTAAAATTGTTTGAAACATATTTGTTAAGATTTACAAAAATTACGACTTTTTCTTAAGTATACATCTATAATTTTCAGCAGTTTGCTTAAATTTTTGTTTAAAACTACTCAGCTGACATTTTAAAATTGATCTAACATAAATTATTTAAATATAAGACTTTTTTGACGATGAGCAGTCAAGCTTTAGTATTGTTAATGACACGTATTTTTTAGACAACTATTTTTGGCAGTACGTAACAAAAATGTATTTCTTCAATTTGTAATTGTGTTAAAAACTATAACATATGTATTTGTAATTGTCTGAATTTCAAGTTTAAAATTGAACCCGTGTAGACAATTTTATTTGCCTGCATAAGAATTGCTAATCAGTAATCGTACGATTAAAATACTTTATTGTCTTGGTAACAACAAGGTAAAGTTATAGTTGATTATGCTCTTATAAAGCCTTCTAGGTGGAGGTAAGGTAAACAAAAAACAACACAGTAGGTTGCAATGGCCGACGTTCTCCCATCATTGTGTTGGCTTTATCAAGGCTACCTACAAGACTGAGTAGGTAGTCAATAAATTAAAATTCATCAATATATGATAACGTCACTTATTTAAAGTCTTTAAAGAATCTGGTGTAAATATATACAGGTCATGACAACTAAAGATGATTTGGAGGTAAGATGCGCATTGGTCCGTTTTCAAACATTCTACTCGCGCCAATTCGAGGATTTCAGTAGCGTCGCAGGTAAATTGTTTCAAATGTATATTACGTCATTGTACGTGTACCAACATCATTATTAACATTTTCTTAATACGTTTGAAATTTATTAATTTTTAATCAACTAATGAATTATTTAAACAATTTAATTATCCTTTATTATACAAACACCATTCCGTGATTACGTAAAGTGGACCTTTCTACTTAACTTGTTTTTATTACTTATGGAATCTTAATTACACTAAATTCAAATGTCAACGGAAAACTGCGTTCATTCTTGTTTTAAATTTGAACAAGAGTAATTGTGTGATACGATATAGTGATTATGAGCTCTACACCTACCTTAGGTCAGCACGGACAAGTGATACGCAGTCAAACGCGCGAGGTTGTGTACAATGTGTACAGTTATTTTAAAACCATTAATCCTTCAAACACATTCAAATAACTTAAAGAAAAAACATGTGCAGCAACTAAGGTGTCTATTACTACGGTGTCCAAAATTATCAAGGAAGGCGAAGCCGACGTAGAAGGAAACCTAAATTTTTGAATCCCGGAAAAAAACGTCCACGTGAATCTCCAGTAACACATCTACAACCATACGAAAAAATTATATTTCGCAACTTTATATATATAACTTCCATAAAACAGAGAGTGCTAGAGTGAATTCAAATGCTTTGCGTAATAAACTTATGGCGGATTTGGATTGGAAGGGTAGTGCATCATCGTTAAGGTGTATTTTCACGGAACTTGGTTTTAAGTAGCGTAAAACTGAAAACAACAGAAAATTTCTGATAGAAAGGAACGACATTCGAGCACCGAGGATTTTCTACTTGCAACGAATAAAATATTACCGTGGATTAAACACCCCATTATTGTATATGGATGAAACGTATGTTCGCAGTGGACACACTCAATCAAAATCATGGAGTGATGGTAGTGAAAATGGGCTAAAGTGTAACATATCTAAAGGACCATGAATTTGTTGTGCATGAGGGTGGTAAAATGGGGTTTCTAGATGGTTGCAGTTTGGTTTTTAAATCTATAAAAAGTGGAGATTATCATGATGATATGAACTCGACAAACTATGAAAAATGGTTGCAGGAGAAGCTTTTTCCGAATTTGCAGCCAAATTCAGTGCTAGTGATAGATAACGCGCCTTATCACAACGTCCAAGTTAATCGAGCTCCATCCAGTGCTTTAAAAAGAAAGAAATGGTAAAGTGGTTACTTGAAAAAAATTATCATTTACTCCGCAAATGTTCAAACCGCAGTTATACGATATTGTTCAACACACAAAAAACAGTATACTACTTACGAATTTGATGACCTATTACACAAAATTAATCATACTATACTCAGACTTCCACCTTATCATCTGATTTAAATCAATAGAATTGATCTGGGGCAAATAAATAAGCAATGTCTTAAAAAGAAACGTGACATTCAATTTTAACAAAGTAAAGGCTTTATTGGAAGAAGAAATTTTTGAATGTTACCAGGACCATTGGCGAAATTGTTGCAAGAATATTATTAACAATGAAGACAGTTGCCTAAAAATTGAACATTTTCTTGATATTCAAACGGAAAGTATAGTAATAAATTTGGGAGAAGAAAACAGTTCCAGACGATGAATTTAGTGATAGTGATTAATTTTTTTTTATTACGTAATATTATGTATAAGTATTTCTACATGTTCGAAATGTATATAAATTATTAAATTAATAAAATAACATAAAACTTTTAAGTGTGATTTTGTACATGTACCAACGATTAATTACGCCGCCACTGGTAAGCGATTTTAACTGTTGCACTTGACGATTGTTCCCGAGCGCAATGACGTATCTGCGCGACCGAATCTTTTTAGTTGTGGGACCTGTATAACTTGTATATTTTTTAAATGGAACGCCCTGTATATTTTTATATTTCCGAATGCACTATTCCATTCTGAGTTCAACGACATAGCACACTTGATACTTTTAACTCAGGCGTTGATTAGTTTTGTGCACAATTATCAATCAATCCAATGTGTGAAAAAGAATTAAACAAAGTAAGAATATTCAACAATGTATATTTTACACCAAGGTTAGTGAAGTCTGTCATTGTTGCATTACTTTCAAGTTTTATTTCGCCTGAAATGGTAGCCAAATTGTAAAACAAAATAAAATCCTCAAGTAACACAGGAATGCAAATAAATCAAAAAGCATTAAGCTACATGCGTTGATAAATAACTGCAACTGATTCACTAAACACTTGTGTGACGTATTTCACCTTCATTTGCGAAAAAATGTATTCAGGAATGATATGTAAATTGGTTGATTTAGGGCCAATCAAAGCTGTTTAGATTTGTCCTGACATGTACAAATTTTTAATGTCTTTCCAAGTTGTTTTGCACCGACTTCAATAAATTAGGAGACATCGAAGAAATAATAGATTTCCTTATCGTTAACAAGAGGGATGGTTTTCCGTGATACATCTATTCTTAGTTAGAGTTTCGAAAATGTTACTACCGCCTAACATTGGCACCGCACATTGTGGTTGTAGCTTTTTTCTATGCCAGTTTAATACTATCAACTTTCAATTTGTCACTTGCTTCATATCGTATTTGTAAGATGTAGCACAAGGGTTGTTTAATTTTTATATATAACTCTAACCGTGATCACGTAGCGCTTTGAGCTTTGGCAAAAAATTTAAAACCTACTTTAAAATTAGCATTTTTAGGGGCTCCTAAAATATAATTTTAGTGAAAATTGTTTGTATTGTATAAATAAATTCAGGTTATGTATTTGCGGTTATGGAATAGGGCGCGAATTTTAAAACTAATTACCTTTTTATTCAAATAATTTTATCGTGTTAGGTAATTTTAAGCAAAGCAAATACGTTAAAAGATAATCTCCTGGATATACAAAATTATGTTTCACTCGTTTTACTATTCACTATTCTTAGATTTCTCAAAATTTGAATTGTCCATTATTAACCTAGGTCAAAAATAGAAAAATTATTAACCACTAATAAGAAATTCAGCTTCTCCAGTTGGCTAGGAGACGCAGTGGTTGTTCACTTCTCAGCTAGTAGTGGAAAAAAGACTTTATTTATCATTAGTACTCATCCTGTAATCTATATGAACTGTTCCACATGTTCATCGTTTTCTAGTATACATTTAGTGTATACTTTCAGAATGTGATCATTCTAGCATTTATGAGAGATTTAATTGATTATAATTGTGCAAAAAAACTAATCAAAGCCCTGAGTTAAAGTATCAAGTGTGCTATATCGTTGAACTCAGAATAGAATGGTGCATTCAAAAATTTAAAAATATACAGGGTGTTCTGTTTAAAAATATACAGGTTATATTAATAAGTTTGACAGATATTCGCTATTGTTTTTTCAATATGTGTAAAAAAATATTTAGACACGCACCTTGGATATCAGTTTTCTCTCTATCCTTTTTATCTTCTGAACTTCCAGAGTTATCTTGATTTGAGGAAATGTGATCACGTTCCTTGAAACGCACTGTACATGTTTTATTGTAGCTATTCATTTTTGAATATTTATATTTTTATGTAGTACTGCCACAAATTTAGAAGAAGGAAGAAGACAATTGGACGCAGATTATCCAAGAACTGTCATCTTCATCGTCACCTAATGATGTGAAACGGATGAGTTCAATTATACAATTGAATTCATGGATTCTTCATACAAGTCCAAACGAGAAAAAATTGACAGCACCATGTAGCACTGGAGCACCATTATCATCCAGATATCAATGTGCCATCTACTCCTACTAATCTAACTTCAAGATAACAGATTACCCCGACCAAAACAAAAAGAAATGGAGTAACTAATACTGATAAAACAGTGAATGAAATACTACCATGTAGTAAGTACGTTATCCAGGAATTTAAAAAAAGTTTGCCTTGAAGAGGAAGACAAAAACAACAAATTCAAAAAAAATTTGCAGAGTACTTAACCTCTGGATTGCTCGATTTTCTACCGCATCATGCAAATATGTTTATAGACTCTCAAATTCGAGATGAATTAAAGGTAAATTTTGTTTTTTGGTAATCTAGTTTATTTTGATTAAGTACTAAATGAAGAAAATAATGATTTTGCAGTACTAATATGCGTTACTTATTAACGCAGTTATTTTACAAAACATTGATCCACTTCATTTTCTTAACACAATTTATTTGAAACTTATGTACTAACTCATGCATTTAACATATTTCAAAAAAATAAAAAAGACTTACAGTAAATGTATAATTAATTTGTTATCCTAACAACTTCATACTGCCAAGGCGACATCAGCACCAGAAACTATTTATATATTCTTTAATGACAATTCTACACGCAATACACTTTGTGATTGGTATTTCTAGATCTAATATCTTCTTTGTGAGGAATCAAGATGACTGCAATACATTCATATTAGAGAATTTCTTATCTCCATCTTCCTGGAAGGATTATTGCTACACTTACTACCCTATCTATACTTGTAGCACATCCAAAATACATGGTGTTCTTTTTCGCTCTTATAAAATTATGTAGACACACACACATGCTTTTATAATTGAATCTATTGTGTCGGGAGAAGCATTAATCACCCTATGAAATATTCCTAAACGTGCAACAAAAATACCAAATGTGTTTTCAAAACCCTTCACAAGCTCGGCTAATTCGGTAATTACAGATTTGTTCTACGATTCATCCATTTGACCCATTTGAACTTTTGCTAAAAGGTCTCCATCCAAATTCGTGCGAAGTGGAAATCACTTCATCTCCGATAAAAATAAAATGGCATTTGTCAGCCACCTAAGATTGTAAAAAATGGTCAATCTGAGGTAGATGTAACTTATTGTCAATTAGGCGTCAGCCAAATTCAGATAAACTTAAAAATGCTTTTCCATCTGACTGACTACCCATAAGCACCAATTTCAATAAAGGTAAAGTTATAATTAGCATCACACACGCCCAGCAACACAATTCTAAATGACTTTTTGTAATTATAATAAGAGTGATCCACTGTTTGCTGGGCCTGTCTTATAACCTCATGTTGCCATCAACACTGCCTACATAATTAGGCGCTTGCCATTGATTTTTATAAAATTCTGATGCTATTTCAATATATACTTCTCTTGATTAGGAGGTTTTAAATATACTGGAGACAGTACTTCCCGTATAGCACCCATTTCTGCTTTATAATCAAATGCACTGTGAGGATGTACACTCATGAAATTTAAAACTTGGACACCACATAATTTCTGTAAACAAAAGTTTGCACATTGTGAAGCGGGCTTAAGGGTATCATTTACAATTCTAACAGCAGGTAGTCTCAGCAGGGTTTATCTTATAGAAGGACTGTAGAATGAATCATTACACTAAGCACGTTTTAGAAAATAGGTAATTTACGTTGCTTACTTAATTTTTTCTTTAAAAGAATATATTTGAAGGATTATCGCTAATTAAACACCATAGCTCGATTAATTATCGAATCAAAATTTTGTTTTAGGAAATGTTTACAAAATAAAATTAGAAATAATTTTGATTTAAAAACGTCTACAAGCAATAACTTTTAAATTAAATCAAAAACTAAACATGGTTATTTGGGTTGACTGATTATTACTTATTTTAAATAAATCTAACCTACTAATTATTGTAAGTTATTAAAAAAATCATTAAACTCTCTATTCATAATATTTAGTCCTTACAAAATGTATATTTTTATGACGTTTCATTTTTTCTGTAGTTAATATAAAAAGTGAAAATAAAAACTAAGGCAATTCTTATTGTCAACATATATTTAGTTTTTGACAAGAATTTATTACATAATTATAATTAAGATACCAAGTTATAGTTTAAAATTAAATGAAAACTTTTTTTTTAAATAAAGGTATTACTATATAAATAAATATAAGAAATCAATAATGGGTGTGACCTCCATTATTATTGATACATTCTTGGAGGCGTCTGCTCATTGACGCTATCAAGGTATCAATATAATTAATATTAATCGTTTCCCATGCGGTATCAATGGCTGCCAATTAGTGCATTACGGTTTACTGGTATAAAATTTGGCCCTTGTTTGTCTTCGGATAACAGCAAGTATTCGAGCCCAAACATTTTCGATAATGTTAAAATCTGGGCTTTTTGCTGGCCAGGGTAACAGCTCCAAGTTATTTGCTTGTATCCAGTTGCGCACAACCTGCGAAGTATAGGGTCATCATATCCCGATAGTTAATTATCGAATGTTCCAAGAAATATGTGTAAATAGTAAATGGAATCTACTAACGTAACGTTAAGTCGTTAATTATAGTTACATAACTCTCCTTTCATAAGATATAGTTCATATTAATATGCTTATTGTAAAGCTTCGTACACACCTGAACAACAAACCGAGGAACAAACAGAACAACGAACCGAACGGCAATCGGAACCATTAATTTGGACGGTGCTACGTACGAATTTTAGAACAGATTCGCAAGTCCTGATTGTTCCACGAACGGTTTACGGCGTTCCCGCAACTTGTCGGTTTTTCTCCGACATCAAAGAAAATGCGCGCGAATGCGTTTGCAGGTTTGGACGAATCTAAACAAAACGGCGAACAAACTTATGCGAGGAGAATTAAATTATTTATTTTTGTCCTCCCTTTTGTGGGTTTTGTTGTGTTTTAGGTAATATTATGGAGTTGACAGAAGAAAAATGTTTTAAATTAATCAGTGTTTAAGAATGCAAGAAAAAATGATGTCCCTATTAGCATCATTTGGGCGGAAATTTCCAAAATAAAAAAAAACGAAATAAATTATAATTTTTACTCTTCTTTGTGCGTAAAAATTTGGTTGGCACTATCTTCTTGTTTTCCGCCAATTTTCTCTTCTCAATAATAAATATATATGAACTGAAAACTACTGAAAATAATTATGGGAACAGCACAAACGTTCCGTTTGTTGTTCCGGATTGTGGAAATCATAAAAGATCGTTTGTCGTTCTGTTTGACTTTCGGTTCGTTGTTATGTTTGTTGCTCGGTTTGTTGTTCAGGTGTGTACGAAGCTTTACAACTTAAGCAACAATTTTTGGACGAATAAAGATTAGTTTGTGATGTAATATTAGAAACACAAATTTATATCATATCAAACAACTTCAAAAACCAAGAACGTGTATGTTATTGCTAGAAATTATTAAGGAAAAGCGCAATTGCAGTGTAAATATTTATAATTAGATATTTTCGAAAGTTTATAAGTCCTCTATTGTAATCTTAATACTTAAAAGAAAATCCTGTCCATTAGCATTATAAGGAAATGGCTTTTACTTTATGAATAAGTTTCAATAACAATAGAATATCCTTGCTTGTTTAATTTACTTCCTTTGAGTCATATTGCTCTAAGGGTTGTTACATTGGTCATTAGAAGTATGTAATAAATAAACAATTACCTACTGTTTGAGAAGGGAGTAGTGTGAACCAATAAATAAAGTAAGAAATGTAAATTCCATTTTAGTTTAAAATTTCAAGTGTTGTGAAAATGCCACCTCATCTCGGTGCTGATTTGAAAGCGCGGATTGTTTCGGAATTAGCGGCGGGCCGTAGCGTGCGTGAAATTTCACGTATGTTAGATATACCAAAAAGCACCGTAGGGCATTACCGAGTAAAATGGAATCTTGAACACACTTTGGAAAGAGCCATCGGAAGTGGTAGAGCCTACCAAGATCTCGAGTTGTTTCATTACGTAACAGAACAACCATTTGCTACATACTCAGGGCTATAGCAGATACACATTTTTCCCGGATGCCGTATAACTTGCACAAAAAGATTAAAGGAGATGGGAATAAAGAAGTATAAGTAACTGCAAAGAAGTTCTCAGTGACGAAAAATATGAGACGTCGTCTGGAATTTGCAAGGCGATATGTGAACGAACACACTGGAATTTTGGAATCGAGTGATTTTTAGCGACGAAAAACGTTCAATAGCCGCAACGATGGACCACTAAAAATTTTTTTAGAATGGAAGAGACTCGTTACGAAAATAATCACATATGTCCTAAAAAACAAAATTGGTTATTTTCTGTGAATGTGTGGGGTTGGGTTAGCGCGGGGGTCCAGGAGTTTGTTGGGGGCTATCGATGGACGTCTTGATTCTGCTGCGTATTTTAGATATTTTGGAAACTATTATGAAACCTTCAGTCCGAAGTGTTTTATCCAGACGAAGATTATATTTTCCAACAAGTAAGTATTCTTATTTCACTATACTTTCTCCAAAAATAGTTCGGGATCCTGTTGAATTAACATTTTCATAATGTATTTTTGTTGTTAAAAGGACAACGCCCTATTCATACTTCGCGGGTTGTGCGCAATTGGATACGAGAAAATAACCCGGGGCTGTTACCCTGGCCAGCAAAAGCCCAGATTTTAACATTATCGAAAATGTTTGGGCTCGAATACTTGCTGTTATCCGAAGACAACAAGGGCCAAATTTTTATACCAGTAAACCGTAATGCACTAATTGCAGCCATTGATACCGCATGGGAAACGATTAATATTAATTATATTGATACCTTGATAGCGTCAATGAGCAGACGCCTCAGAAGAATGTATCAATAATAATGGAGAGTCACACCCATTATTGATTTCTTATATTTATTTATATAGTAATACCTTTATTTAAAAAAACGTTTTTTCATTTAATTTTAAACTATAACTTGGTATCTTAATTATAATTATGTAATAAATTCTTGTCAAAAAACTAAATATATACGTTGACAATAAGAATTGCCTTAGTTTTTATTTTCACTTTTTATATTAACTACAGAAAAAAAATGAAACGTCATAAAATATACATTTTGTAAGGACTAAATATTATGAATAGAGTTTAATGATTTTTTTAATAACTTACAATAATTAGTAGGTTAGATTTATTTAAAAATTAAGTAATAATCAGTCAACCCAAATAACCATGTTTAGTTTTTGATTTAATTTAAAGAGTTATTGCTTGTAGACGTTTTTTAAATCAAAATTATTTCTAATTTTATTTTGTAAACATTTCCTAAACAAAATTTTGATTCGATAATTAATCGAGCTATGGTGTTTAATTAGCGATACCTTCAAATATATTCTTTAAAGAAAAAATTAAGTAAGCAACGTAAATTACCTATTTTCTAAAACGTGCTTAGTGTAATGATTCATTCTACAGTCCTTCTATAAGATAACCCCTGCTGAGACTTACCTGCTGTTAGAATTGTAAATGATACCCTTAAGCCCGCTTCACAATGTGCAAACTTTTGTTTACAGAAATTGTGGTGTCCAAGTTTTAAATTTCATGAGTGTTACCTAAACGGAATTTGCCTATGCTAAAATAGAATTGCTAGGAATCAAGTTGCAATAATTTATTAAATGATACAATTGTCATCCTTGTATAATTAAAAAACATTACTTCATCAAATGTTTGCATTTCTTTGAAATAAGTTTTCATAATGTACCAGTTGCTTTTTTGAGAAGTGGACAGATTCCAATATTGTCTCTGCTTTCGAATTTTTTCTTGATGAGTGATTTTAGTCTTACTAAAGCAAGAATTTTAATTCAGATTTCATTTCCTTCTCGAAATAAAATATAAACTTAAATCAAGAAGGTTATGATGAATAGATGAATCAGTATTTAAGAATTGCGCAGACGCATGTTGCAATTTAACTTTGGCACGCCGTTAAATGTTTCCAGTTTGCAAATACTAGAATTGCTCGTAAAGTCTAAAACTAGGCGTGTGCTGAAGTGAAAATTTGATGTAAATTAGGTTCGAGTTTACCATACTTGTAACTTACAATTCGCAATCGACTAAACGAATTATGCCGATACTGAAGTGGTTGTAAATGACCCTTACGACAACCGAGCGCACGGACAATCGAACGTAAGGACAATCGGACTCAGGTAAACGCAAACGTAAATGATACTTTAATAAATTACACTAAAAAGCAAATAGAGTTTTTGTTATGCATTTACAAACACTAAGACAAAATTAATATACCTATATATTATGTAACAAGAGTTTAAATTGCTTTATTAATCCTGAGTGCAGAAGTTACCGAAGGATTAACATTTATTTAGTTTGTGTTTTATACATTGTTTTATGCACTCCAGTTTCTTGATAGGTATAATTAAAAACTTAATTTATTCACAAAGAATTGCAGTTAAAAAGAAAAGTTTTTTTTTAATTTTATATTTTTTTAATAAAAATTTTTTTTTAAAAATATAAATATTTTTATTATAAAAATTTAATTTAATAAAAATTAATTTTTATAAAATTTAAATTTAATTAAAAAAAATAAAATATTTTTTATTATTTTATATATAAGGGGGGGGGGGGTGGGGGGGGGGATATATTGTAAAAAAAACTTTTCATAATGTTAATAATATAAAAAAAATAAAAAAATAAATTAAAAAAAAAAAAAAAAATAAAAAAAAAAAAAAAAAATAAAATTCTTAGCCTACTATAGAACCAAACAAAATTTCAATGTCAAAATATTTTATTACTCAACATATTCTCGTCTTAATTGGATACATTTATTACAGCGAACCTGCAACGTCTCTAGACCTTTAAAAAAAATGTTTCTTCTTGCTCTGCAAACCAGACCTCCACAGCTTCTATTACCTCCTTGTTGGAAGAAAATGTACGACCTTTAAACTTTTTCAGTTGAGGAAAGAGGTGTTAGTCGGACGGAGCCAAATCGGGTGAATAAGGGGGTGTTCTAGTAATTCAAACCCTAAATCACGAATTTTTTGCATGGCAACATGAGATTTGTGTGCAGGGGCGTTGTCCTGCAAAAACAAAACACCTTTGGATAGCTTTCCGCGTCTTTTCTCTTTAATATTTTCCCGTAGAGTGGTCAGTAATGTCGAATAGTAATCTCCACTTATTGTTCTACCCTTATCCAAAAAATCAATCATGATTACTCCATGGCAATCCCAAAAAACTGAAGCAAGAACTTTTCCAGCAGATTTTTGGACACGAAACTTCTTAGGTCTTGGAGAACCAGAGTGTCGCCATTCCATCGATTGTTGCTTTGTTTCTGGATCGTAGAAATGTACCCAAGTCTCATCCATAGTAACAATTCGGTTTAAAGAAGTCTACATCGTTTTCAAATCGAGCACAGATCGAACGCGATGCTTCTACCATTGCACGCTTTTGGTCAACATTCAAACATTTGGGGATCCATTTTGCAGCAATTTTTCTCATGTCCAAATTGACGTGAACCATATGATGAACGCGTTCGTATGAAATATTCAGTGCTTCAGATATCCGTTTTAGCCCAATTCGACGGTCTGATAAAATCATGTCATGAACTGCATCGATATTTTCGGGGACTGACACAGAAACTGGCCTTCCCGATCGGTCATCATCTTCAATGGAAAATTTACCTCTTTTGAAGCTTGCATTCCAATTTTTGACGGTCGCATACGAATGACATTGATCACCAAGGGTATTAAGCATATCTTCGTAAATCTGCTTACCTCTTAACCCTTTTAAATACAGGTACTTGATGATGGCTCGATACTCCAATTTTTCGATTTTCACAATTTCGGTGGACATCTTTTTTCATTTAATTTATTGCGTGACTCTGGTTTACTTTTTTGACGTCAAACTTTACACTGGCACTTCTAATAAGTTATTGTTCGTTGCTATGGTAACGCAATATTTTGTTTATGCAAGGAACTGGTCTAGGCTAACTAGATATCAATACATCCTCGTACATTGCCCATTTAGCAACATGAGAGTAATTATATCAAAATTCAGTGATTTACTGTGAATGTTGACCAATAGAAACGGCATTTTTATTTTACTTTAAATTCCTTGGGATTATAAAACTATTTTAATTCCTTGAGATTTAAAAAAGGAAGGACTTAAGTTGATACTTTAGTCCCAAGAGCACATATACAATTTTCTCCTCGACCATTAGTGGGAATCCAGTAATTTCTGAAACTATTTTTAATTACAGAAAAGAAAAAATTCTCACCATTGAGATAGAATATTTATTCTAAAGCAGTTTCTTCTTACATATTCTGTAATTATGCTCAACGAAATAGTTAGACAGTCATGAGTTTATGTTACTGTCAATTTCAAATGTAAATGTAACGTTTTAGAATCTGTGTGAAGGAGTTTTAATTCCAAATTTTATAGAATGAATAAAAAATCGAGTGAATCTGATAAAGTCGTAAAAAAACACTGTCTGTTATTCGATTAGAAATGAAAATTTGATCTTCCTCGAATGGATTTTTCATTCTAAGCTTGTGACAATTTTTTGTGAATTATCATACAGGGCTATCTGCGTAGAGCGTACATTAAAAGTTTTTTAACTTGCTGATGAATCAGAAACTTGAAATTTGGTACGCGGCCATAATCAATCATTTTCAATAGAGTATAGGAAGCTTTCAATTTTCTCTCCGAATGATGTAAAAAAACAGAAAGTGCTATTTAAAGAAATTGACTTTTTGATTATTTTTGATTATGATATTCCCAGAAAATTGTCTGTTGCCCATATGATACAAAAATGGAACCACCAGTATAACATCAGGAGTAAGCCCTGGATTTCCAACAAACTGCTTCATAAATTTAATTTTATAATAATCTAAACAGATTTATGAGAGAACATTTTTTTTCGTTAACTATAACAATTTTTTTGAAGAAAAATTACATATGTCAAAAAACGATCAACAATAGAGATAATTATAAATTAGATTATATAAATCAGAATTATGTGGGCCATCGACCCATGTATAAAGGAATTATAGGTTTGTATTTAAAATAAGAAAAATTGGATAGGAACTTTTGGCACATCCTGTATAGCTGAAGGTCTGAAAATATTATAGTTAGAATGAAAATGATCAATTATGGCCGCGTACCGAACTTCAAGATTTTGATTTATGTGCAAAAGTTAAAAAAGTTTTTAATGCACGCTCTACGCAGATCACCCCGTATACTTTCTCTATAAAAAAATGTAAATTTATTAAAATATACATTCCTATAGAATTATTGGTTTCTATAGCAAACTAATGTATTTGTATAAAAGTGTAATCGACAATAGAGAAATACAACGACGAACAACACACAATTACAACTAGGGATACTAATTACAACGGACAATTAAATAACTGGCAGATGATGACATTAACCATAAATTAAGTCACTATCAATTTAAGCAGACAAGTTTGCATTTTTAAATTTTCCAAGAACACTTTCTTTTAAATTCAAACCAAGAGTAGTTTTGTATATAGTTGACATATATATGGTACACATTATTATTAAGTGTGCTGCACCAGGGGATCTCAAGTCCTAAACCAATAAAATTAAAAAATTTTAAAATTTAAAGGTTTTCCGCGGATTGCTCTTTGTAACAAAAATACTTTGAACATACTATCACTTTCGGTTAAACCGGAAATGACTATTAAATCAGTTATTTTAAATAAAACACCTTATATATTTTTACACTTTTGGATTTCTTTCTTCTTTAAGCATTAAAATTATGTAGGGTTGTAAAGTGTTTGAACCAACGGTTTTAAACCTCAAAATCTAAAAAAAAAAGGTGGTTATCTATAAATTTTTTAAACTCAAAATTTTAACATGTTTGAGTTGGTGGACACCTTATCGGCTAAAAATTTTCGTCGGACAAATTTTTTTCACGCCTTTCAGTAATTTTTCTTGCGATTACTTACTTTAAAAAGGGTTACCTATAAATTTTAAAATTATACGGAAGGCAACTTTCGGACGAGATTTTGTATAAACGCTCCAGATTCGAGAAAAGCAATAGAAACATCTTGTCGGACTACGTGATTAAGCCACTAAAAACTTACAGCTGGGTTATTTAGAAATGATACTATTTGTCAGGTGGCACTCAGACTTTAACACTGTAAAGTGTGAAATTTCTTAGAATATTAATTTTATATTTCTTTTGAGTTGTCAAAGTTGTCAAATATAAGGTTTAATTTCTTTTTTCCACGACATACTTAGAAAACGGACGTTTCTTCTCTACAAATAGTGAGGAAATTGGTATTTCCTCACTAGCGAGGAAAATAATGTCGTGTTACAAAAATGCCTCTTTAAAAAAATGTAAAAATGTGTCATTAGAAGAACTATATGCGCCTAGTACTTAGTTAAACAATTACTTTTAGTATTCAATCAGGTTTGTTTAATTTAATATCTTAAATTTCGACTCTTAAAAATTGCTACCCTACATTTGTTGGTTAGAATTACGCGACTGCGCTATGACAGAATTGTGACCACACCGATACTACAGAATACTGTAGCGAGACTATTGGGACCCATCTATTATCAACTTTTTGTTTTTAAGTACGAAAGTGTGACGAATTTCTGTTACAATAAGTTACATTTACAATATTGCTTCTTTCATTTGATTGTTGGGGAATGTCGTGGAAAAAATGTTGTGTCTAACACATAAGGAAAGAGAATCGCTTTCCTCATTTGTTGGACAAATAACTATTGTCGACGACATACTTAGAAACGAACGTTTCTTCTCTAAAACTGTCAATCTAAAACGCTCCACCAAATGGCACCTTCCTCTCATGTGCCATTCCGTATTGCGTTTTTTAATAATTAGCAGTTTTTCTCGTCAAATTACTAGAAAACAGATTTTCATTAAACAACCCAGATTTACTCGGCAAAATACAAACCTCTTGTGCAATTGTAAGTGAAAATTTTGTAAAAAAAAAACTAAGAATGCTGCTATGAAGCGCCATTAAAATATTTGAGTACAATCTAATGAAGTAAACTATACAGGGTGTCCAGAAACCTACTACAAACAACGAACTTCCTCAGATAATTTTAAGACAATTTTTAACCTAATTCACCTAGTCCGAAAATGCTTTCCTAAGGGAGCTAGAGCTCTTTGAAGATGGCGCCTTGTAAATAGTTTTTTTAAATACCTCTAGAACGCTTCTACTTAGAAAAACAAAACTGGTATGCTTATTTAGCCTTCAGAGATAAATCGATTCCATCAATTGCAAATTTCTAGTACCGGTCATAGGCGTCAGTTTTGGGTAGGTCAACGGTTATTTTAACGCATAACTTTTTTTGTCTTTAACTTTTAAGCATTTGTGACACTAGATTATTAAATTTTCAGGTATTTTAGTACTAAAAGGTACTCTTACTTTAAGTCATTATGATACACCGTTTTCTAGAAAAATGAATTTGAAAATTTTTGTTTTTTTGTCATTAAAGTTAAATTTATATTTTTGCACTAGTTGGCTCTGAACTGCCAACAAAAGTAAAACCTACGTTTTTATTGTCAAATTGTTGTCAGTTCGCGAAGTTTATCTTTTAATTTTTTTACTTTACCAGGCGCCATCTTCAAAGAGCTCCAGCTAGCTCTCTTAGGAAGGATTTTCGGACTAGGTGAATTGGGTTAAATTGTCTTAAAATTATCTGAGGAATCTCCGGCCTTAGTTTGTCAGGTTGCTACATGACTAAAAGTTCTGGTCCCAGCCCCGTAAAAAAATATCATTTGAATTACTTATATGTTCAAATTAATTTTCATTAATATATTTATATTTACATTTATTTTTATTATTTGATTTGTGCTATTTAATTGTACAAACGAAGCTGTAGTACCTACGTTCGGAGAAAGATTGCATGGGACACTTGGCTGGTAGGGTTCTTGCATTTGGAAGCGTTCGGCAAGCAAACTGCTTTTCCCGTTTAAGTTTAAGTTTGCTATTTTTATGAGAAAATAAAACTCAGTGTTGTTAAATTTATTTTCTAGTAACAATTAAGAAATTAATAAAAAATAAAGTAAATTAGCAGGTATATGTTAATAAATACATTTTAGAATGCAATCAATTATTATTAGAGAAAGTGCGTAAGTGCAAATAATTTTAGTCATATCGGAATTTAATCATTATTGAATAGCATCTTAACGGTTTTTAATTGCCTTAAACATCTAGCTACGTTCCTGAAAACATGCACGACTTTTTTTGTTAAAATTTATCAAATTTTTTATTTTTAGCCATCATTTAAGACAAAAACCTTTTTTTTTAAATTATCCTCATACCTGATATCAAGCTTAGAAAATTTGCCATTCAACGAGTGTGCCTGTGCATACGTGCTTGGTGCAATTTTTCTCCATACGTAGAAAGATTGTTTGAATCATGGAGTTTTATTTTCTTTAACTGAAGCAAAGCCGAAAATTAAAACAGTTATTTACACACGAAATTGATATAATATGTTTTAGACGACGATCATCATCAAAAAGAAAAAAAAAGAACAAAATTATTTCTACTGATTTTAAGTAAGGCTGGTTGTTTAACCATTTTGACATAAACCACCTAATATATGTCAGTTCATTTGTTTAACTGACGTATAGATGGCGTCATCAATATCATCATCAATACAAAAATTGAATTCGCTTGGTCAGTTTGTTTCACCTATGTGCACGAAACATCGCCACATATTACAAACAGCGTTTGTGTTTACCCTGTCCCTCCTATAAGAAGGTTAACTATATTAAATGGGCCCATATTCTGTACATGATCGTATCAAGTATGGCGTAAAGTAATTTTTTTTAAATCAATTTATTGGATTTTCTACTTAGTTTATTTTTAAAACGTTCCCAAATAGCATAAGCGAGCCACTACTTTACCACATAGTAGCCGTACTTTACCGAATTGTGTGGATACATCAAGTTTCAAGACAAGTACGAACAACTGAAAAATGTGCTTTACAGTTCAGAATGCCAAAAATAAATTCACCAACACTCATATTCTCAATTAACCAATATTTTTAATTGGTAAGTTTTATTACAACTAGTTTAATAAAGAAAGTTGGTCAGCTTTATTTATTCGTATGGTATATTTTAAATATTGTGATGTAAGTGTTATGATCAGTATAAATCTGTATAGTGTGGTGACGAAACCGTATGCAATTGTGGATTGGTTCGTCTTGGCAAAGCATTTGCTTCAAGGTTTAGGAAAACCACTAAAACTTAAACATGCAAACTCTTACCCACCTTAGTATTCATATGTAATAATATTAATTAAGTGTAAACATTATAGAAGGTAAATAAGAACATAAAATATAACAGCACAGCCATTACATAACTACATATAATGGACCGGTCTAAGCGCCAGTCACGACAATAACGAAAAAAATAGTAGGTTAAAGAAATAGCAAAAAAAATAATAGAAAAACAGATAATCAGGACAGGGAATACAGAATATTGCTGAACTTCAGATGCCCTTCAGATTGGTAAGCCATAATATGGCTTCATCCGTTAAATTATGAATGTTTACAAACCCTCCTTTAAACTTTGTTAACTGACAATCCTCTACAATATGTGTAACGGTCATTCGGTTAGAAATTGCACTCCATTTAAACAACATAGAGTTGCATTTTGAATGGCCTGTTCTTATGCGATTTACTTTTGACGAAATTTTTCTTTTTTGATCAAAACCCGGGACTTCTATTGTTGGTTCATCAATGAAATGTTTATTGCAAACATCAACTCCAAACCATAATTTTTTCCACTCTTCAACTTCGGAAATAGCCGTACTTAAGTAGTCTTGCAACCATATAGGACTTCGAGATTTAAGTCTTTTGGCAGGAGGGTTCTCAATGTCATTCCAAATTAGTAAGTTTTTGTTGAGTTGGCATTTATCCCATTCTCGTTTTAACGCAGCTTTTCGTCGAATGTTAAATAGAGTAATTTTACAAAAAACAGGAAGCCAATTAAGAGGATTAGATTTAATGGTTTCACTAATTATACGCATAGTGCAATTCAACTGGGCTTCAATTTTTGTGTATGATAACTATTCAACCAGACAGAAGCACAATATTCTGCTGTAGAATAAACTAATGCCAATGCAGCTGTACGAAGTGTCTTTGCATCTGCTCCCCAAGTTGCCCAGCTAATTTTTGAATGACATTATTTCTTGTTTTCATTTTTTGTTTTACTTTTTTCTAAATGATCTTTGTAAATTGAAAACGTATCTAAAGTTACTCTCATATAAACTGGGTTAAAATTAAGGTTTAACTTTGTATTATTAAAGGTAACATTAAGTTTTCTACTTTTTCTCTATTACTTAAATGAAAACAAGAAACCTCTGTCTTTTTAAGATTGGGGTATAATCGCCATTTTGTGAAATAATTTTCTATAATAGTCAAATCAATTTCGAAAAACTCCAGTTTTAAGTTTCTTCTGAAATCCAGCTTTTGATATGCGTTGTTAATACCAATACTAAATCACAACAACTTCGACCCGGATCGAAATCCTGCTTGTTCAATTGGTAATTTTTCTCTTTAATTAACGGATTAATTATTTAAAAATCAATCTTTCCAAAACCTTATAAATTACACTTAACAAACTTATTGAACGATGAGAGGTTGGGTCTGTAGGAGATTTATTTTGCTTTAAAATTGCCACGACTTTACATTTCTTTAAATCCGTTGGTAACTTACATGTATTATAAATATCATTGAGAAACATAAGTAGCCACTTCAAAGAAAAATTTCCCAAATTTTTCAGAAATTTAGGATGTATTCCATCAAACCCAGCAGCTTTCTTTGATTTTGTTTTCTTTAATGCATGTTTTAGCTCTTCTACAGTAAAAGATCTGGATATATCTTCTGAGATAGGTGTAGATTTTCTTTTTCTTTTGTAGACACTTTTTCATCTTGGTGATAATCGATTTCTCCACATTTACTGAATTTGAAACATTAACCAACCGAGACGCAATAGAATTTGTAGAAATTTTTATATTTGTTTTAGCAGATTGATTTGTAGAACCTAAAAGTACCCAGATTTTACGACTTGAATGTACGAAATTGATATTTTCCATTAATGATTTCCATTTCTCTTTTCTTCAATTATTTAAATATGATTTGTACAATCTGTTTGTTTCAGTCGACCAACATGAGACATATTCCTTTCAAAAACCACGTGGAACTGCATGTTTTTTGCTGCACATTTAAACAGCACCTACAAACCTAAAATAATTATCAGAAACCGGTGGTACTCATCTAAGGATAGAATCGAGAGATGTTCTATAGTTTATCTAATTAGCTTTTTGAAATTTCCATCTTAGTTTTCCTAAAGATTCTACAAACGGAATTTGAAGTCCAATTTGTAATAGCGAAGGTTTATGTTGACTTCTTGAAAAATCGTTTAATACCATACGTTTTGAATTGGTATCGTTGTCTTTGTAGCCCCATAATGTGTTGTGACAATTAAAGTCAGCCAATATATACACTTGGATGAGGAAAAACAACATTAAAAGTTTTCGTATTAAATATTTTCTTTGACGTATGTCGCTATTCTACGAACGGGCTCTTAATAAAGTCTACTAATTGAAAACCTTTTACTATACCTTTATTGAGTTTACTTATCTCATCTTCACAGTATTTCCTGTAAAAGTAAAATATCGAACCTGTTCCTGAAACAAAGATTAAACAAGAAATCTGATTTGACCTTACTCAAAATTAATTTGTAGAATATTTATTGTGTGTCCTATATTAGTGTGTGATTGTGTTTTGTGAAATTGTGTCGTACATTTTATCCTAATTGCCCGTGAAGGTCTTGATGACTAGGTCCGGAAACCAAAGTGGTGATTCTTGGGAACAACATGTTTTCTTGTTGACCATAGAGTACTGTAAGGTACTGATCACCTTCCATATTTTATGTTTGTATCAAAAACACCTAAAACACACACGAAAAACTCTAACGAATATCGACGTACGTTTTTTGATGTTAATAATGATGTTTAATAACAACCTAATTGGTGTGATCAGTTAATTTTGTTTCCTTTTACATTTTTAATATTTTCTAATTTCTAATTAACGTTTGACACTGACCATTGGCTAACCGCGCTCTTATATCGTTTACCAAATAGACCCAAATTAACGGTTCTAGGTGCATTAAAAATATTTTAAGAATAATTAATATTAAGAATTGATGTTAAGGAAATATTAAAAAAATAAATTTTATTGTTATACACATGGTGGCCAGAAAATGCGGACAAACGCCACCTAGGCCAAATCTTTGTTTAATTCTGAGTTGACAATTTTAATTGAAAAAGTAGTACAGTGCTTTCTTAAGTCACACGAGCACCTTAAAAAAGAATTGTAAATTTGGCAACACCTAATCAGACAAGTACTGTGGTAGTAATGTGCCATATGTACCACGTTGCCATATGTACTTTAATTTCAAAAAGCCAATGAAGAAATGTTAAAAATGTAAACCATTAGTATTAATCGATTAGTTACATCGATGTATTTGAGATAATTCCATTTCTAAATTTCACCACAATGATTTTACATAGATAAATTTGACGAATTTTGATAAATTTTAGCCATACATCTTAAGGTTTGATAGTCTCGTGCGCCTTAAGGAAGGATCGCATAACTTTTTTTGGATTAAGATTATCGCCTCAGAATTGAACAAAGAATCGTTCTACCTGGCGTTTGTCCGTATTTTTCTGGCCACCGTGTATAAACATAAAGTAAGTGTTTTAAAACAAATACATTTACTATATGTCGAAAGTTCATATTTCTTATAATTATTGAACATGCACCTACTACTCATAGGAATGTGGTTTGCAACACTAACAAAATTGATTGAATTTTTTTTCTTTTACATTTATTTTTCATTAATTAATGCTATGCAAACAAAAGTAAATTAAAAATTTCTTATTTTACTTTCTAAGTAATATTAGAATAATAATTTTATTTAAATATTTCTAGGTTGCTGTCATAATGGGTGTTTGTGGAGGTTTACAATGCAATGAACTGGTAAACTTAAATATTGAACATGTGAAAGATAAAGGATCTTTTATCTACGTGTCCATCCCAGAAACAAAGACCAATATGTTAAGAAGTTTCACTGTATTAGACGAAGGATTCTCTGTTAATGTTATGGAGATATGCAAGAAATACATACGCCTACGTCCTAAAAGTACTATTTTGCAGGGAAGATTTTTTTTGCGATATATAAATTCAAAATGCACCGTGCAACCTGTGGGAATTAACACTATTTCCAGAATCCCTCACAGATTGCTTCTCTCTTAAAACTTCTAGACGCTAAATCCTACACAGGCATAGTATGCGCCGTTCTTCGGCAACTCTGTTGGCTAATGCTGGTGGTGATATTCTCACTCTTAAGAGACGAGGTCAGCTAGTGTTGTTGAGGGGTATATAGAAGAAAGCGAGTCAAATAAAATCGATATTGCTAGAAAATTCAAGGAAAATCCAGCACAATTCAAGAGATCTCCGCGATGCAGTCTTCCTCAAACGTGGTTTGTGTAAATGTAAATCCTGATATTGCAAATAAGTTTACTTTGATGTTAACGTGAATGTTAATATTAATGTTAATAAATAATTACTAAATTTTCTGCAAATTTTATATATTAAAAACACTAAAGTTTTATGGAATATAAAACACTAGTGTTTTATAGGTGTTATAATACGTTTCATAACGGCATAATAATAGCTCTATAATATGGTGATTGTGGATAAATAAATTAAGATACCAATACAAAATAAAAGAAAATTGGTTGTACCTTTATCATTAAGTACTTTTCATCAGATGCTGTTTTCAAAAATTCTTCGATGTGTCCCCTCTCAAGCACTTTTGCCTTCTTTGCCTTCTAGTTTTTGATTGGCTCTTGAAATAAGCAATTAATATGCCGTATTTTGATATGTCAATATTTCTATGCACATTCAAAGTTGCTCTTAACATTGAATATTTCGTCCACATCAAACTTGCAGGCAAACTTGCTTCTAACATTTAAAAAATAAGCCAACAGGACGTCCTCATTTATGATGTTTGCACCTCTTTTCTCTCTCCATTCATTAAAGGCAGCAAATTCTTTTATGTATGCATCTTTAGATTTGGCCGGCATCAGTTGCAGGGTTACTTCTTCAGCTTCTGCTTTAATTTCTACCGGCAAAGAATCACTTTCTGACATTTTTCAAAACGACGCACACAAACGATTTCTAATTTTTTCACAAATATTGTTTTAATAAACAAGCATCCTAGCAACTAATAATGCAAAGCCGCCCAAAGTTTCACTAAATTTTCTAATATTTGCTATTACATTGAAATTTTAGAACTGTCAGATTACTTATTTTCAATTAAATTGGTTCTCGCGATTAAAAATTCTTGCGTGGATAATCTGCCTACTAGAACACATATACAATAAATAGCTATAATTTGTTCTATAAAGAATCAAAAAACAAATCTTTAGGTTTTATACATTTTACTTTAATTTAAATTACAATAAACTAAAGGTTTGTCTGATGAGTTACGTTATATTGTGATTTGTATTACTGTGTTGTGATCGGACATAAAACATTGTTCAGATGAGTTGCATCGTGTTGTGACGGTACATCAACGAAAATTTTTCCTAAAATGCATACCAACCCTTCTCAGTAAGATACTTGGTACTGATACGTGTTGTCAACGTGACCTGGGACTCATCAGATAGTTTCGAAAAGGAAATACGGTAGCGATTATTTGTAATACAGTTATATCAATACGAAGAACGAAGTAGATCCAACGACGTCTACCGTACTATTTTATTCCCCTGGATATTTCTTCCCAAGCTTTCTGCCGCATTGTGTAGTTCAGGTATCGCTGGGACTAAATGCAATACAAACATTCACGTCTTCGTACATCTTCAATTAACATTTCTTCCATATTTTATGTTTAATTATCACATCATCCAACAACGCGTGTACACTTGTCTGTCACTCTGTGATGATATCATATGTTATGAGACGAAAATCTGAACAATCGGGATGTTGTGGTATCATAACACAACACATAACATACGGCATATCTCTAGCGGCACATAAAAAAAGTCATTTATTGTAATTATATTTTGTAGTTGAAATTTTGCATATCATAAAGTGACCAATTCTTTAAGGTACGTTTACATCTGACATTTATTGCATGATATTTATGTCAGACAGTGATATATGTAAATGTAAACAGTCACCGAATTTGTATCTGACATAAATATCATGTAATAAGTGGCAGCTGTAAACGCACCTTTACACCACAAGGGGTTTCTCCAAGTACTTACATTTAATTAGTTTGGAACTAATGGCATTATTAGATAGAGTGTAGTATTTTTATAACTCAACATAAGAACTATACAGTTTGACTATTTTGCCATTGCCTGACAATTTGAACAAAGGGAATGATCTTGCATTTTAATATACAGGTAGTCCCTGATTGATGTCATAATGAAATACATAACAATATCGTCTTTACCGCCAATGTAACATTTTCTTTCAAATCATTAATAACCTTCTATAACTTTGTTGACAGAAATGCAGTTACCTAATCCGAGTTTTCAATTATTTATTGGAATTGGCATGAGAAAATCTGAAATGGCCTGTTATAATGTTGCAAGAGATTGTACAACAGCAAACAAACGCCGAGAGCCATTTGAGGAAGCTGTTTCATCATTTTGAGACTTTTCAGAAATGAGAGAACTTTAGTGTAAGTTAACTATTGTACATTTCATTTCATTTCATTTCGTACAAAGCTTACATAAACCCTTTGGATCACTTTCAATTTCAGAGTTTCCTCATCCGTTTATTTTCGATCATACCCAATTCTTTCAGATGCCTGGGGTTCTACAACTAATAATAATACAGGAGGAGTTCTAATTTTAATTAAAAAAATTACTATATGAATTTTGGAATTTGATATATAAATATGGTGTGATATTGCCTACAGTGTAATGCAAATAAAACATAACATTGCATGACTAGTCATAACAGTGATGAAACAATAATAAGACAAAAGATAGTGTAGAAATTAATGACAAAAGAAGATTGTGAAAACATAGTGTATTATTAAATTAGTTGTATTCGAGATATCTATTGTTGAACGAGAGCTCAACGAATTGACATATTATTTTTTCCAATTGCATTATTAGTTTAATAAACGGGAAAAACTTTGTCGCCAAATATACTTATCTATAGAGTGCACTACTAAAATATTAAACTCATTTGGGTTGAATAATAGTAACAATAATAATGACAATAATAATCATAACAGTCATGAAATAATGGAAGACTAAAATACAACTCCCAACTGACAATCAAATAGTACAAACAGAACACATCAGCATCAAACGAGGTATCTTCCAAGGTGATGCATTAAGTGCGCTGTGGTTCTGCCTCTGCCTGAACCCACTATTTAATATCTTAAATGACACCAAGTACGGATTCCTGATCAAATATCTAAAGACAACAACGCACACCATAAACCATCTTATGTATATGGATGATATTAAAACATATGACTGAACCTCAGCTGCAACAACCTTTCAGGGTAGTGGATAAGTTCTCGGTAGACATCAAGATGGAGTTTGGCATGGATAAGTGTAAGACACTACATTTGAAACGAGGCAAGTGTATATGTGAGACCGTGCAACAGACACTTAACAACGAATCCCTCCAACAACTTGATCACAATGAAGTCTATAAATACCTTGGCTTTCAACAAATCACTAGAATAGATCACACACACACATATCAAAACACACCTGACTTCTGAATACAGAAAAGATTAGAGCAACTTCTCAAGATAACATTCTAACATACCCTTTTGACATAATCAAATGGTCATCTACCGATCTAGATAATTTAAACATCATGACAAGAGTTAAACTCACAGGCAGTAGAATGCTGCACCCTAACTCATGCAAAGAGAAAATCAACATTAAAAGAGAGGAAGAAGGAAGAGGGATGATCGATCTACACCAACTATACAACAGACAAATAAACACACTGAGAACATACTTCAAGATAAAGGAGCACAGATTTCTTGAAACTGGACAACTATTTCCAGAAACAGAGGGCTTTACTCTTGCCATACTGGGCCAGCTCATTACTAAGAATTATAGAAAATACATCCTAAAGGACACAATAATAGTGGATGATAAATGCAGGAGATGTCATCAATATTCTAAAACAATAGACCACATCAAATCAGGATGCAAACTCCTTGCAGGCACGCAGTACATCAACAGACACAACTCCGTTACCAAAATAATACACCAGGCACTCAAACTGCTACACAAACTACATGCAGACATAAATCCACACTACAAATATACACCACAGCCAGTACTGGAAAACGAAAACTATACTGGGATCTCCCCATCCACACAATAGACCCGATATAACGCTAATTAATAAAAAAACAACATGTAACTTATATAATAGACATTGCAATTCCCTCAGATACAGACATAGTTCTCAAACATACAGAGAAGAAGACTAAATACCAACCCTTAGCCATCGAAATCGAAAGAATCTGGAAACAAAATGCGGTGCACATCATTCCGTTTATAATGTCTGTCACTGGAAACACATCATACACATTTTACGGAATACCTAACTGAACTTAATCTTCCTCAGAACCTGCGTACGCAAGCGCAACATCACAAGGTCGTTCTTCAACTAGAAATGAAAATCCATGTAGACTTGGCACAAGCCCGTCTGCTTGGATTATAACCGGCAGGTACAGCCCAGAACAATTCCCATAATAATAAAATATTAATAATAGTAACAATATAATAATAATACCACACAAACACGGATCAAACACAATCCACAGTCCAAGGTAACCTACGTAACTTTAACCTGGCTGCTTCTTAATCTCGGTCCAAACAGCTATGTAACTTTGTGAATAAAAAAGGGAAAAAAATAATAAAACATTTTTGTGCTTTATCTTTAAATGGTAAGTATCCAAATCAATTATGAAATTAGCAACTTATATGTTGTTTCGTGGCGACATTTTGATTGTGGGCTAAGCTTATTGTTGTTTAGTATTTTAGATGATTCCATCCTCTAATAATAACTATCAGTGCGGAATCTGTTAAAATTATATAAAAGGAATAAAAAAATTAATAAATAAATAATTGTTAAAAGCACAAACCCAACATGTAGACTGTTAGCATATCGGTCATCATATGTTTATTTTAGAATGTCACCCTTCAAATAGGGTAACACTGTGGAATGCAGACACATAAATTAAGTATAGCCATAACACATAACAAATAATTCAATATGTGTAAGAAAACGTAGCATGTCCAAGGAGCCAGTCTGTAGTTTACTATCAAAAAGCATAGAACACAGACCCACTCCGGCCTTGCTGAATATTATTCAAATTATTGTTTAGTTGCTTTCGTTATTAAGTGTATAAGCTTTATGATCTATAATAATTAAATTTAACTTCAATTGATAACATCAGAAGTGGAATAAAGAACTTTTAACTTGTATGATTTAATTACAAGTCGCAAGTGCGTGAAAATTAAATAAATTGTGCCAATACCATAGATGACACATTCAATCGTCCTGCAATTCCAGCTGAAACCTCAACTTCATCTTTCAAAGCATTAATTCAGCGTTTATTAACTTCACGGGATGAGATGCAGACATGATTTATTCGGTTGGGATACCGCCCCGCATATTGCAGATAATGGAACTATACCAGCAAAGCAACTAGAGTTTGGCTGGGTTCGTCCTTATAAAATCGTAGGTTTGGTGAATGTAGATCGATACAAACTACGCAAGAGGTTGGTAGTTTATCAAAGTCCACTAGAATAACAACAGCCGCTCCTTTCCATATGAAATTATGGATCAAAGAATGGAGTCCTGATGACTGCATGGAAGTTTTAGATAGTTTTATGGCCTAGGAATCTGATTCTAAGGTATGTGTTTATTTTACTTAAAATTAAATGCTGGAGACTCTACACCTTGTTAAAGTAGTTCTTCGGAACTCTACACATGGTTGAAGTAGTCTGTTATGATGGAGACTCTACACCTTGTTAAAGGAGTTCTTCGGAACTCTACACATGGTTAAAGTAGTCTGTTATGATGGAGACTGTACACCTTGTTAAACTAGTTCTTCGGAACTCTACACATGGTTAAAGCAGTCTGTGATGCTGGAGACTCTACACCTTGTTAAAGTAGTTCTTCGGAACTTTACACATGGTTAATGTAGTCTGTGATAGTGGAGACTCTACACCTTGTTAAAGTAGTTTTTCGGAACTCTACACATGGTTAAAGTAGTCTGTTATGATGGAGACTGTACACCTTGTTAAAGTAGTTCTTCGGAACTCTACACATTGTTAAAGTAGTCTATGATGCTGAAAACTCTACACCTTGTTAAAGTGGTTCTTCGGAACTCTAGACATGGTTAAAGCAGTCTGATTTGAATTTGAAACTTTATACTCGTAAGCATTAGTGAAGGACGTAGGCCGCAGGGGCCAACAGTACCTTACTTCTAAGATATGATGATACATTATTTGTTAATGTGCTCTATTTTGAGACAGATGAATATTGTGAAGATGTTCCCGAATAATAGTCAGGAAAAACCGAGCGATACATGGCCGAGAGCGTCCATTAGTCAGGTCAGGTCATGTTTATTTTTAGAATGTCACCCTTCAAATAGGGTAACACTGTGGAATGCAGACACATAAGTTAAGTATGGCCATAACACATAACAAATAATTCAATATGTGTAAGAAAACGTAGCATGTCCAAGGAGCCAGTCTGTAGTTTACTATCAAAAAGCATAGAACACAGACCCACTCCGGCCTTGCTGAATATTATTCAAGTTATTGTTTAGTTGCTTTCGTTAAGCTTTATGTTAAAGATCTATAATAATCAAATTTAACTTCAATTGATAACATCAGAAGTGGAATAAAGAACTCTTAACTTGATATGATTTCATTACAAGTGGCAAGTGCGTGAAAATTAAATAAATTGTGCCAACACCTAGATGACACATTCAATCGTCCTGCAATTCCAGCTGAAACCACAACTTCGTCTTTAAAAGCATTAATTCAGCGTTTATTAACTTCACGGGTTGAGATGCAGACATGATTTATTCGGTTGGGATACCGCCACGCATATTGCAGATAATGGAACTATACCAGCAAAGGAACTAGAGTCTGGCTAGGTTCGTTCTTATAAAATCGTAGGTTTGGTAAATGTAGATCGATACAAACTACGCAAGAGGTTGGTAGTTTATCAAAGTCCACTAGAGTAACAACAGCCGCTCCTTTCCATATGAAATTATGGATCAAAGAATGGAGTCCTGATGACTGCATGGAAGTTTTAGATAGTTTTATGGCCTAGGAATCTGATTCTAAGGTATGTCTTTATTTTATTATAAATTTTAAAAGCTGGAGACTCTACACCTTGTTAAAGTAGTCTTCGGAACTCTACACATGGTTGAAGTAGTCTGTTATGATGAGACTCTACACTTTGTTAAAGTAGTTCTTCGGAACTCTACACATGGTTAAAGTAGTCTGTTATGATGGAGACTCTACACCTTGTTAAAGGAGTTCTTCTGGAACTCTACACATGGTTAAAAGTAGTCTGTTATGATGGAGACTGTACACCTTGTTAAACTAGTTCTTCGGAACTCTACACATGGTTAAAGCAATCTGTGATGCTGGAGACTCTACACCTTGTTAAAGTAGTTCTTCGGAACTTTACACATGGTTAATGTAGTCTGTGATAGTGGAGACTCTACACCTTGTTAAAGTAGTTTTTCGGAACTCTACACATGGTTAAAGTAGTCTGATATGATGGAGACTGTACACCTTGTTAAAGTAGTTCTTCGGAACTCTACACATTGTTAAAGTAGTCTGTGATGCTGGAAACTCTACACCTTGTTAAAGTGGTTCTTCGGAACTCTAGACATGGTTAAAGCAGTCTGATTTGAATTTGAAACTTTATACTCGTAAGCATTAGTGAAGGACGTAGGCCGCAGGGGCCAACAGTACCTTACTTCTAAGATATGATGATACATTATTTGTTAATGTGATCTATTTTGAGACAGATGAATATTGTGAAGATGTTCCCGAATAATAGTCAGAAAAACCGAGCGATACATGGCCGAGAGCGTCCATTAGTCAGGTCAGGTCATGTTTATTTTTAGAATGTCACCCTTCAAATAGGGTAACACTGTGGAATGCAGACACATAAGTTAAGTATGGCCATAACACATAACAAATAATTCAATATGTGTAAGAAAACGTAGCATGTCCAAGGAGCCAGTCTGTAGTTTACTATCAAAAGCATAGAACACAGACCCACTCCGGCCTTGCTGAATATTATTCAAATTATTGTTTAGTTGCTTTCGTTATTAAGTGTATAAGCTTTATGATCTATAATAATTAAATTTAACTTCAATTGATAACATCAGAAGTGGAATAAAAAAACTTTTAACTTATATGATTTAATTAAAAGTGGCAAGTGCGTGAAAATTAAATAAATTGTGCCAACACCATAGATGACACATTCAATCGTCCTGCAATTCCAGCTGAAACCTCAACTTCATCTTTCAAAGCATTAATTCAGCGTTTATTAACTTCACGGGACGAGATGCAGACATGATTTATTCGGTTGGGATACCGCCCCGCATATTGCAGATAATGGAACCATACCAGCAAAGGAACTAGAGTCTGGCTGGGTTCGTAGTTTTATGGCCTAGGAATCTGATTCTAAGGTATGTCTTTATTTTATTTTAAATTTTAAAGCTGGAGACTCTACACCTTGTTAAAGTAGTTCTTCGGAACTCTACACATGGTTAAAGTAGTCTGTTATGATGGAGACTCTACACCTTGTTAAAGTAGTTATTCGAACTCTACGCATGGTTAAAGTAGTAGTAACACTGTGGAATGCAGACACATAAATTAAGTATGGCCATAACACATAACAAATAATTCAATATGTGTAAGGACAAGGAGTCAGATTGTAGTTTACTATCAAAAGCATAGAACACAGACCCAATATTATTCAAATTATTGTTTAATGGCTTTCGTTATTAAGTGTATAAACTTTATATTAAAAATCTATAATAATTAAATTTAACTTCAATTGATAACATAGACAATAAACTAAATGTACATTAGTATCTTTTGTCATTACATATTTGTACGACATATTTTAAATTTTATCACAATGCACGTATTGCGTACAAACAATGTTTAAGGAATTTTACGCTATAATTAAAACAAAATTGAAAAAAGGGTTTAATTTATTTTAAGTACTGATACGTATACCAAATTTTTTAGAATAAATTACCTCATTAATTCAACCGTTTTTGCATCCCCACTGTTGTCGACTTTAACATGCTGTGAAAATAAAATAGGCCACTCTTTCACAACAAAATCCCTTACAAACACAATAGGTAACTGTTACATACTTATTCAGGCCCGTTGCGATGCAATAACAATTTGTAGTGTTTGTTAGAACCTCTTTTTCTCTTGGAAACAATGTTATCGTATATTTTTGAACGGTTAGTTTGAAGATAATCTGTAATTATTGGTAGTACAGACTCGAACGTTATTTCCAGTAGACTTATTTTGTTTGTCTTTTGAATTGGTGCCAGTCGATATTGTTATTTTATAATAACAGATGCAGTCTGATTTTCTTTCGTGCATGACATAAATGTATAGACAGTTATTTTGTTTTATTACTTAGTCTTATCAATAAAATCTCTAAACATAGATAATTCTAATAGTAAAACAAACATGTTCTATGATGACTTAAATTTTTGTAGGGGTTCGTAGACACGTGCTACTTTTTGATAGATAATCGTATAATTTATTGGTGCACTGCACGAAATCATATTACCGGATTTTCAACAAGCAAATTTAGGTAAAAGCAGATTGTAGAACTGATTAATAAATCGATCTAGAATGGTATGGCACGCACCGTTACACCACTAAACTAGCTGCAATAGCTTATTATTTGAATGTTAACGACATTGTGTAACTAAGTGTACAAATTCATTCACCAAAAGGTTTGCTCATTGTTATGACATAACTAGGCATTATTAATAACTAAATAAGCCCCTAACTAGTAACAAATTGCTTTAGGAACCTTACTGCACGTGTACGTTGTAATTAGACGTGCATACATGCTACAAGTTATATTGACCCTGTTCAAAAGCATTTCTATTATATTATTTGTTCCAATTCGAAAATGACTATTACTGAAGTAAAAAATAAGAAGAATTCGGCAATAATCCGCGTTAATTAGAGTTAAATTTCTTTAATGCTCAACAAAAGATTTAAAAAAATAGCAAGAAGTAACAGAACCAAGATTTGCACCATCCTCCCAGAAACCAATTTATTGTTAACAAATTAATGCAATGCTTTTAACAATGAAAACTTGAATTTACTGTATAAGACTTTAAACAGCAATACCAAACGTACTTAACAAAATAATTTAAGTATTAACAGTTTCATCAAACCTATCCGAAATTGATAATAATAATAGGTGAACATTTCAGTTTAACATTGGACAATAAAAATGGGTAAAAGTTAAGAAAAAAGCTGAGAAGAGCAATAAAACAGCAGAGTCAGTTTGCTGTTTTTTAAAGGTGATTCCAATGAGTAAACGGAAGACTGATTCATATCAATGACACCTATCTTCGGAAAGATCATTAGTACGCTTTCGGTGGCTCGTCGGTATCTTTCTTAAATTTTAATAGTATCCTAAATTTACATCAGTTTTAATTAGCACATACGATCTGTTGCCGAATTGAAGACCAAGGAAGTCGGGAGAATTTAAGCCGAGAACCAATACTCGAAACCTATCGTAAATTTTGCTACATTTTAATAAAGAAGTACAAAGCATAAAACGTAAAGCTATGCAAAACCAAAAGCCAAATAAGCTGAGAGGATTTAAAACGAGAGATGATTCACTTACATGAGTTTCTAGGCTATCGGAATACAAGATAGCGAGCAATTAAATATACTTCCTGGAAGACGGGCCGATGTTTCCTTTACAGGCCACGATCCTTCTGTCGTGTTGGCAAGTACCGAAAACGTTCTAAATCGATAGAAAGACGCAGAGGAAGGATTGCTGGCTTAAGGTACCTTATTTAACGTTTCCTTAGTAAGCTAGGCATTAAAGTACAGGTTTTGTCATTGAGACTCATGCTCAACTACTTGGGGAGTATGTGGTCCCACTTATCAAAAAATTGAGAAATTTTGATTGAGATAGGGTCAGATTTCTTTAAAGATAATAGTGTTGATAGAAAAATTAATCATATGTTACCAAAAAAATAACCCGAGATCTTTGATTTAACACGTATTGTTTACTTCATTTCTTATTGTCGTTGATATCGCGTCGTAGTTTATTCGGAGTTTGTGTTTTGAAGTTACTGTGATTTATGTTATACTCAGTATACTATTGGCGCGGAGTAATAAACCTGTCAGAATTATCGAATCTCCCGTATTGCAGTGGCGTAGGTACCTGATACGTTTGGTAAATCATATTTTTAGTAGGTAAATATATTATAATAGTAAAATCTACCTTAATATGAATTATTATGTGGTTTCTTTTATTGTTTCAATCCTTACTTTGTGGAATCTATTTCTCATAGTAAATAATTTAATTCAGCAATATTCCACGGTTTGATAAGATATAAATAGATACAAAACTTTTGTAAAACACAGTATTTGAATATAAAATTAAACTCTAAAGAACTGTGTATCTCATGTCGTTAAGGAAGAAGACAAATGTTGGCAACTGGATAATTTAGTAGAGATAACATTGGAACCAATTATTATATCAGTAAACACACAAGACAGCGATTCTGATTCCGAAATGGAAATTTCAGACGAGGAAGAAAGTTAAATGACCAAGCGTAATGTGCCTGAAACAGTGTTCTACTCTCTAAACAGCATTTATTGTAACCATGAGTGAGTATTGTCAGTTATTTTTAAATATACCTATTTTACCTACTAATGTCTTGTTATTTAAATGAACATTTTACGCCTGTTACTTTTATTTATTCATTTTGATAAGTTTCCATGACAACCACATAATTTTATAATTGAGCCAAATTTACTTTTTGATGCCTAAAATCGGTCCCCGCAAATTAATTGTAATTGTAATAAATGTACTGACGATATATGCATTACTATTTTATTTTATATTTATGTCATATATTATTTATATGTTATTTATTTTATTTGTATAGTAGATCACATTACAAATTTTACTTCTTACGTATTATATACCATTATTTTGTATCTTGGTATAATACCCACATTTACGGCTATGATTCTCGTTTCGTCAGTACCTGGGCTGATGGCAACGTGTTTACACAGATTAAACTATTGTTCTCAGGCCCTAGATGAGTCGATATGCTGCAAGAGCGGTACAATGATCGTATTTTGGTTAGAATTTATTGGTTTTTACTTAACCGTAGAAGTACCGCTTTCACAAGAAAATAAAGAATTATTTCAAGCAATTATGATTTATTACTCCGCGCCAATAGTATACAGACTTTAGAGTAATTAAGTGTGTATACGTCAGCTGCACAAATAAAAGAAAAAAATCTAAATGGAAATTTTTTGAAAACATTTTATTCATTTATTTTTCGACTACATAACTTTCTCTATCCTTGTCACAGATCACATAAATTAATTGACCTACATGATTAATAGCAATACTTTGTTGTTTGTAAGACCTTTGTATGTCAGTTTTTATTAAATCTGAAAATATTATGTTTTATACATATTTTAGATTACAGTAACATTATTTAAGCCAATAGTTATAATTCAAATAGAATATTTTTTTGGCAACGTAAAGCTTCAGCCATTAAAGAAGAATACAAGCCGATTTTTATTAAATTAAAAAATATATATACACCATGTTTCACGTAAAACAGGCATTAGACAGCAATTTAATTAAAAACGTTCTTACATTTTTATGTCAGAAGCTTTTATTCTGTTAAATATTTGTTCAATCTTTTAAAGTATTTGGATAGTTAGGTATTTATTTTACTTTGCTTCCATCTGTTGGCATAACTATTGCATGTAAAGGTGTAAATGTGTAACATGCAAACATAGCATCAAGCAAATGAAGTAGAAAACTGAATTTTATAATCTATTTTTAAATATAATTATGGAAACTAACAGGTTATATAGTACCTTTCACACACCGATTACAATATTTATGGTGTGTATGAAGATCTGATAGTTTTGATAATATTTGGTATTTATAGATTCTTTATAAGTGAAGTGATCTGATTAGATTTTTGGGCATAATCTGAACAGCCAAAATATACTTTCCATTTATGTAAAAAATTATAACATACCAAATGTAACCCAAGCACTTACAAAAGAGTTAAGTAGTCCGCCACTAAACCCGAAGCAAACTTGGTTAATCGAAAAGTGGAAGAAGCATACTAAAGACACTTACATTGAATCCAGGATAAAATCATTTCAACAATCGTACAGTACAATTTAATTCAACATTAATCTGTTGTAAATGAATTAAAAATAATTAATAAATAAGTTAATTTTGACAAGATTGCCCATTTTAAGTCAAAAGATACCTAGGCAAACGTAAAGAAAGAGAGATAGAGAGAAAGATCCAGATCAACGTCAAATAATTGAAGAAACACACCACAAACAAAACATATACCAAAATAATAAAGGATTCATTGTAGAAAACGTTCATCGGGAACAAATGGAATACCAAGTATCCCTCGTGGAAAAGTAATCATCACTAACAAATATAATAAAGTATATCGGTGGGAAACCGTTCATCAGTTGTAACGTGCAAACCTTCAAGAATACTCGGTAAATATAAATACTTTGGGCAATTCTCTTTAGGTTGGTACCTAACGACCACAACCTTTACTTCTTTTCTTTCGCTAGTTCGTTGTGATTATGGCACGGTTTCATTAAAATCTTCCAAATTGCTTGAGGCTACGAATGCAATATCTATCTTTTTTTTGACAAATTCGCTCGTTGACATGTCCGCCATTTGTAGTACTTTGATGTCACTGACAAAGTACATCATTATTTTCATTCTTGTAGCACTCGGTGGATGCTTGGGAGAAATATTTGGAATTGATGGCCATTGCAATGAGTTACAAAGATTGAACCTTACTGGGTTTGTTAAATGGCTACAAAGTGAGTAAGAAAACATTTATTTCACTGGGATTCAAAATCCTACATCCCGAGTACACAATGCATCCTTCGATTGCTTCTGATTCTCCGATTCTACGCACTCCTAAACATTTGATAGATAAACTACTTAGATTTAAGATTATTCTTTTATGCTTGTAAGATCGACTTTATTTAATTAATTTGAGGCCTCGTATACGTATACTGCTTATTTAACTATTATTAAGTATCATTAAATTTTTAAAATAAAACTACATGAATATTTGTCGATTAATCTAAATAATTGTTAGTGTGTAAACCTATACTAAAAAACTCTTTCAACTATATGTAAACAAACATTTAGGTAATTGTACAAATTTCTAAATTATAACTCTTTTTCTTTGGTAATTGTTTAGGCGTTCAATTACACCAATTTTTTTTCTATTTTATTACTTTAAATGTGTCCTAGTGGCCTTGTGATTGATTATTAATATCTTGCTCATTAACTTTACTTGCAATGAAAACTCCAGCTATTAAACAACATATATGTATAATGTGGGTTGTCGCTGCTCAAGTAGTCTTTAATAAAATTAAATTTAGTTTTCTTTGTTTTTTGCTTTTTGTAAACTATTTAAAAACGTTTCAAACACAAAAAAATCATTCACGACCGCTCTCCTACTAAAAAATAATTAACAGCCACCGCATATTTTTCTTGTGTGTTACACACCAACAAAAGGTAGGAAACACAGTATGTGTGTAATCACACTTTATTTTCAAACACGAACAAATACTGTTATTGGAAAAATTATTTTGATTGGGAATATAGCAATTCATCTCTTATACCGAATTTCTAATTAAAACTAAGGAATGTTAGTTGTAGCCCATTTAATGTGTAATCAATTTTGCAAATATCATAAGTATGGGTACAAAGAAAATTTAACACAACCAAGTACAATAAGAATCTCGCTACTACAAAGATCGGAACAAAAATGCTACTATTGCAATTGGGTTATTTGTTTTTGTTATTCAAACCTATTTTTCATTAAAAAATATCTTTGAATTATGGATTTTTCTATGCCTTTAATTCTCGAAAAAAACAGATAAAAAATCAACTTCTATTAATAACCAAAAATCACCGGTGACTAAATGAAAATCATTAATTGAAATCCTGAATATCGATTTGCAGAAGGCACAAATTTAAAATTCCGAAACACCCATGTAACGGTGAGTGTATAATGGGTATAAAAGAATCATCTTTCGCGTGATTTGCATGCTTTAAAATAAATATCAATGTGTTATATAATTAAGGCAACTACAATAGTGAACTTATACTGAGTTCTCTCACTCCTAAAAAGTCTCAAAAGGACGAAACAGCTGTCGAGTGATTCTCGGTGTTTGTTTGTTATTGCACAACCTCTTGCGAACTTACAGCAGGCGATTCGGGATTGTTATTTTTGCCAACACATAGTTGGCTATGATAATTGAAGGATCGACTATGTAACTACGTGTTACGTTACACGGGTCGACACCTAGATGTCACAACACTTATTGTTCGTGTTATGTAATGCGAAGAAAAAAGTGGTATCGAATTTGAATGCATAATCAAAATGAGACGGAAATACTAAAAGAAACTTCAATTTAATGTTTTATTAGTAACTAAACCGTTTCAATTATTTAACTAAAGATATTTTAAAATGGTTCTCCAACTGGTTTAATGATAATCTCGTGAATCTTAAAAAACATTGATTAATGTTGAGAGCAAATACATTTGAAACCTACCTGAACATGTGGAGGAGTTCCTAGAACGAACACTACTGAATCAGCAACGTCTTCGGATTCCAAAGCTGGTAGGTAATCAAAAACTGCAAGCTTTCCATCGCTTCGAAAATTTGTATTAACTAAACCAGGACTTATACTCTATGTAAGATAATTGTTAGCAATAAATAAACTTCCTTATAGCTAAGTTTATAGTTACTGTAATTTTTGTCTTGCATCCAATGGAATTAAGTTCTTGTCGTAATGTCTCCGTCAGAGCAGTTACGGCAAATTTACTTGCTGGATAAACGTTAGATTGAGAATGGTAAGCAACTTTATGACCCATTACACTATTAATATGTACTATGTGACCGTCTATATTGTTTTTGCTCATTATTTTTAAGGCTTCACGTGTTGCAATACACAAACCCAAAACGTTAGTGTCAAATACATTTTCCCAAAGTTCTGTATCTCCTTCAACTAAATTTGTATTTTTCTGATACCAGCACTATTTACTAGTATATGAACAGGACCAATATTTTCATCGGACCATTTAAAACACTTAAGATATCTTCTTCTTTAGAAAAGTCTGCCACGGAATAATAAAAATTTCCTTTTTCATCTTTTAATCGTTTAGATAGATTTACTAATCTATCTTTCCCCGAGCCGTTCCCAATACCTGCAAACAACAAACGCACCTTTAAATTAAAAAAAATTTGAACGCAATATTACGTGTACGCCAGCTTTCACTAATTGTGTTGAAATTGCTTCTCCGATACCGGAACTCGCTCCAGACACAATGGCTAGTTTTCCAATCCATCTCTCTAATGAAGCTGTCATGCTTAAACATTTACTAAGTGTCACGCACAAAACCGTATTAAATTTAGACCAACTTTTTATCTTATAATTTTTTGATAAGGTAATCAAAACTTTAAAGTATAAATAGTTTATCCGTAAATTAAATATTTACTTAAGAAACATAAGATTATATAGATGTTTTCGTACTCTTTATAAATTATGATTTACACAATTAATAGATTTTTTTGTTCGATTTATACGCATTTTTTACATAAAGCTCTGTTCGTCGATAAAGTCTTTGTTATCAAAATTCTAAAAATAACTGAAGGCAGATTGTATACACTATTATAATATTTATCGAAAATGCTTTATTTAAAAAAGCCAATTGAGGTTAACTAAGGTACGTACTAAATATCCTCAGTAAAACAAGTGCCATTGCGCAATGCAAGTGTTCAAGATGAATTCTCCTAACTGTTTTAACCCACCACGGTTAACACCAATATATAGTTTTATTTTGGTGACATAAGTGTGCAGCCTACAACAGTTGCTCTAATAATTCTGCAATAATTATGTAATGTAAAACACTTCCATCAAGAAGATATACCGTATGTCCCGGATAATCTGAAGTTCTTATATGCTCTCTATCCTTACTGCCGTATCTAATATTATATAGTTACCCTAAATATCTATATTTGTTTATTTTCTCTATCTCATATTTTCGTCCACCATTCTTTTCATCTTTCCTTATTCTTTGCTAATGCAAGAATATAATCCGCATACTCCAACACCCATACCTTTTTTTCTTCCAATTAATAACGTACGAGGATATATGGAAAAATTCTTAGACTACTATAGAACCAAACAAAATTTCAATGTCAAAATATTTTATTACTCAACATATTCTCCTCTTAATTGGATACATTTATTACAGCGAACCTGAAACGTCTCTAGACCTTTCAAAAAAAATGTTTCTTCTTGCTCTGCAAACCAGACCTCCACAGCTTCTATTACCTCCTTGTTGGAAGAAAATGTACGACCTTTTAAACTTTTTGTAGTTGAGGAAAGAGGTGATAGTCGGACGGAGCCAAATCGGGTGAATAAGGGGGTGTTCTAGTAATTCAAACTCTAAATCACGAATTTTTTGCATGGCAACATGAGATTTGTGTGCAGGGGCGTTGTCCTGCAACAACAAAACACCCTTGGATAGCTTTCCGCGTCTTTAATCAATCATGATTACTCCATGGCAATCCCAAAAAACTGAAGCAAGAACTTTTCCAGCAGATTTTTGGACACGAAACTTCTTAGGTCTTGGAGAACCAGAGTGTCGCCATTCCATCGATTGTTGCTTTGTTTCTGGATCGTAGAAATGTACCCAAGTCTCATCCATAGTAACAATTCGGTTTAAGAAGTCTACATCGTTTTCAAATCGAGCACAGATCGAACGCGATGCTTCTACCCTTGCACGCTTTTGGTCAACATTCAAACATTTGGGGATCCATTTCGCAACAATTTTTCTCATGTCCAAGTTGACGTGAACCATATGATGAACGCGTTCGTATGAAATATTCAGTGCTTCAGATATCCGTTTTAGCGCAATTCGACGGTCTGATAAAATCATGTCATGAACTGCATCGATATTTTCGGGGACTGACACAGAAACTCGCCTTCCCGATCGGTTATCATCTTCAATGGAAAATTTACCTCTTTTGAAGCTTGCATTCCAATTTTTGACGGTCGCATACGAAGGACATTGATCACCAAGGGTATTAAGCATATCTTCGTAAATCTGCTTACCTCTTAAACCTTTTAAATACAGATACTTGATGATGGCTCGATACTTCAATTTTTCGATTTTCACAATTTCGGTGAACATCTTCTTTCATTTAATTTATTGCGTGACTCTGGTTTACTTTTTTGACGTCAAACTTTACACTGACACTTCTAATAAGTTATTGTTCGTTGCTCGTACATCTCTGCTTTAGTCCAAAATTCTTGTCCCCACTTCCTGTCGACTCTTATTCTACACTTGTCATTCCTTTTATATATTTTTCTATTGCTTATTTTGTATCATTGTTTACCCGTATTTTTCCATTATTTTCCATGGGCCTCTTTCTATATTATCAAATAAAGATTTAATGTCTACACAAATTGCAAAATTTTCCCTTTTTTCTTTACTATCTTATTGTTGACTGTATGTTTTATAATGTATATATTATCAATAGTTCCTCTATCTTTTCTAAACACTGCTTACCAGGCTTGTATAATTTTCCTTTCTTCTACTTATTTTATTAATCTTTGCCTTATTGTTTCTACGTATATCTTCTATTCCATGTTTGTTAGACTTGCTCCTCTGTAATTTTGAGGGTTCAAATCCCAGTCTGATTTATTTTTTTAGTTGTATTATTATTTTAAAAGAACAAACGGCGTCTAATTTATATCGGTATTATATTCTGTATTTTTACTGGCAATTAATTTATTAGAATATTCACATTATGAAACAATGTTATGAAATATCTTTTCAAATATTTTTAATATGTTTAAAATATCCTTAAAACACTCTGGGACATATTAATCGGACTTTTCAAATTCCCCAAGTTAAACAGAATACTTCAGATTATTCAGGACACAGGGTATATCCTTCTTGATGAAAGTTATGATTGCATAATTATTAGCAGCAACTGTTGTTATAGGCTGCACACTTATGTCACCAAAGTGAAACTATTTAATGGTGTTAGCCGTGGTGAGTGAAACCAGTTAGGAGAATTCGTCTTAAGCAATTGCATTGCGTAATAGCACTTGCACAAGGAAATAGAATAGTAGGGCAAGTATGGGGGATAGGACAAAGGACATTTGGGATAGATTTAGAGAAAAGAATAGAATTTTTGAAAGGTTAGTAAAAAACGAGATGTTATATGGAGCATAGATTTTGGAATGGAAGGAACGAGGACAATTAAAGAAGATACTAGCGAAATATTGGAAATAAACGTTAAGACTGAAGAAAAGTCGCCGGTTGTAGGTATATGAAACTAAAAAAATCGAATAGAAACGGGAAAGAGAGCGTTGTGATATGAAAAAAGAATGGAATAGAGAAAAGACAATGAGATATTGCATGAATTTTGGAAAGAAGTGGGGGTGCAGAAAATTAGATACCGGGAAGAAAAAAATGTTATGAAAGAGGTGGATATATAAGATAAGAGATAAATAGGTTAAGACAGGAATCAAGATGTATCGAAAAGGAGATAATAACAAGAGATAAAAACACAATTGCAGAAAAGAAGAGCAGGAATAAAAAAGAAAAATATAACGAGAAATATAGACAACTAACAACGGAAAGAGGAAAAAGGTCTGAAAGAATTGAATGAATTTAGAACAGGAAACGAAGAAAGGTATAGTACGTACTAGATGATTGATGAAGCAAGGGTGTGCAGATTGTGTGGGGATAAATAGGAAAACATAAAACACATAAAGAAAGGGTGCCAAGAGCTACGACTTTAAGAACAGAGTGTGGATGCTATTAGAGGAGAAGGAGAAAGGATACTATGAATGAAAAAACTGATAAAGAGAAGGAAGAAAGTGAAAGAGAGAAAAGAAAAATATTGAACTTTAGTGGATACTGGGAGTGGGGTTAGGCGAGAAGTATTGTTATTTTAAAAGTGTAAGAATTCGAATCTTATTTAATTTGTAAAATTTAATTTGACCAAATCACATGAGAACATATAATTTTTTTAATGAGAAAATTGTAATAACCGTAACCTACCAACCAGCAGCGTTCACCCCCGATCACATCTACCAACCAACACCGTTTAGCCCAAATATTTGCCTGGACAAATGTTATTTGCCTGAAATCATCATTTGCCTGCGACATATACCATGTGTCCCTGCCAAGACGCAACATAGGATTTTTACTATTGAAAAAAATGTGATTTGATCTACTATTGCTATAAAAATTTTGGATTGTATACGTTACAGCACTTTGTTGAAGTTAGAAAAAGAGAGCAAGTGTAGAATGTCTAATCTTCCTTCAAATGTAAACATTATTATTTAAGTTTGTATAAAAATAAGTATTTAGTATTTTGTGATTTTACGAAAATTCTAATCAATGTTCAGTTGCTTTCATATTATATAATAGCTATTGAAGTAATCATAATCAAATACTTTTGCATAAACCCTGTTCTTATTAAATTTGAGGTTAAATGAGCCGTTTGTTTTCTTGTATTGTAGATCTGTGTGTAAACTATTAGACATAATACTTGCATCTTGCAAGAATATGCAGGTATTCTAAAGCTAAAAGTTTATTTTAAGTCAATACAGTTGTTATTATAGATAAGACAGATATTTCGATTAGTATGGATCGAGTAATTTGTCTCTATCATAGGTCTTTACAGATAAACGGAAGTTGGTGTTCTAAGGACTTTATTCGGAATCAGCTAAGTAAAGTATAACCCAGAATTTGGCGGTGTTATACATTTTTAGATTCTTGGTCGTAAACAATTATTTGAAACCTATGGGAATAATAAAGACTTTTAGAAGATGTCCGATTAAGGTTTTTAATTTTATGAATAACGAAAGCGAAAAGGTGCTTTAAATTATTTAATTTGTTATTTCTTTTTTGACTATCAATTTCAGTTCTATTAGAATCCAGGAGTCAACAAACAAGATAACAAGATTGTTATTTTAAAACCAGCCAAGAACAATTGTAACTTCAAATACGGTTTTTTATTAAAAGTGATTGTCGTTTTCTAATTGCATCCTATTAAAAATTCTTTTCTATAAATGTGTTAGTGGTCCTGAATAAGACCGATTTGTTTGTGGATATACAGAAGCGAAAAGTAAAAGCTAATAGGTATTACATACAAAGTGCTTGTTGACTTATAGCAACTGTTTAAAATGCTATCCATTTACTGCTCAATCGGTCATAAAAATTTTGTTGCAGATTTGCAATCATATTTGTTGGTATATTGAAGCAAAATTCCACAATTTTATCTTTTAAACTAGTAGAAAAGGCTGACACCTTTCCGGGCTGGTAGCAACATCTAAACAAATACATATGGTATTCAAGAGTGGTATGACAATAAAAGTAAAAGTATTAAAAGTTATAAAATAATTAAAATATTGATGAAATAAAATATTAAAACTTGCATCCAAAAACCTGTTTTGGACATGATTGTGACAGGAACGGTGCGTCATACCATGTCCAATTTCTAATCAGTTTTTCCTTATGGTGGACCAGACCTACTGTGAAAAAATAAAGGTTCTAGATGCTTCCTGTGAGGCGCTATCGCGCGTACTAACTTGCAGGCTTACTTGCTTGTTTACAGACATAGGTTTTTCGGATTGTATGGATCACAGGAATAAGCTATCCAAAACGGTTTTACCAAACGACGTGGAAAATGTTTTGGTACGCTACATTATAAACAAATTAATTCTGTATTCTTATTTATCTTTTTATTATACTGTATATTACAGTATATTACAATGTTAAGCAATATTAATACCTAGATGTACTTGGGTGAGTTAAGGTTGACATGTTTAGGTTTTGATGGTTTTCTTAAACAACGACCAAGATAAAATGGTGGATCCATGATGCACGGGTTTGTACTGATCAGTTAGGACACTTACATCATAATCGAAAATTAATTATCGAGTAAACAAAGAATCTACAAAAATTGGAAGGTTTTGAGGAAGTGAAAACAAAAACCTTAGAGACTCGTCGATTTAATGAAGAAAAAATAATATTTTATTACAAGCAAATAACCTATTACCAATTTTTTAAATGAATTACACACAATGCACCGAATGATAGACTGAAACGAAACTCGAAATATTTACTAGAAAGGCTCCCCCACGGGTTTGATAATAATTTCATGTACCTTAAAAACATTATTAGGTACTAAAAATATTGTATTCCAACTTACTTGAACGTGCGGAGGAGTTCTAATACATACGCAACTGCATCGGCAACATCTTCAGACTTTAAAGCTGGCAAATTATCGTACGATTCTAAGTTGGACCTCAGCCGAAAATTAGTATGAACATAACCAGGGCTTATACTCTGCAAAATATATTATAACAAACGCATAGATAAGTATTAGTTTTTACCGTGACTTTTGTTTTACTTCCCATGGAATTGAGTTCTTGGCGTAATGTTTCAGTCAAAGCAGTTACAGCAAATTTACTAGCTGGATACACACTAGATTGAGGATTATAAGAAACTTTATGTCCGGCTATGCTATTTATATGAATAATGTGACCACATATATCATTTTTATTCATTATTTTCAACGCTTCTCTTGTTGCAATGCATAATCCCAAAACGTTAGTATCAATAATAGTTTTCCAAAGTTCTGTATCTCCTGAAACTAAATTTGTCGGTTTTCTGACACCCGCATTATTTACAAGTATATGTACGGGGCCCACATTTTCTTCCCCACTTAAAAGCACTCAAGATGTCTTCCTCTTTAGAAAAATCTGCCACAAGATAATAAAATTTTCCTTTTTCGTTCTTTAATCGTTCCGCTACGTTAACCAGTTCATCTTTTCCTCGCGCAGTTCCCAATACCTATAAATATCTGACATATTTTAAATTCAAACATAAAACTTATTATTACGTGAACGCCTGCTTTTACTAATTGTATAGAAATAGCCTCCCCAATTCCAGAACTTGCTCCTGACACAACAGCTAATTTTCCGACCCATCTATCGAGAGAAACACCCATTTTTCGAAATATCACTCACACCAACTGTTTCAAATAGACTGAAATTCAAACATGTATGTTAGTTATCTTCGAATGTTTGATAACGTTATCTAAATACCATTCTACATTGTTTATTTGTTTACTTAAATGTTATACTTGTCATATAATTGTGGAACGAGAAAAACAGTAAACAATTAAAAAAATATATTCCTTTTTCTAATTTTACAAACTTGTATTTTGTTTAATAAAATCAAAATTATTTCCATACCAACTTAATATTATAAATAAATAATACAACTTTTAATGATTGGTTTTAAATTCGAAATCCTTTTAAAATAACACGGTACAATCATTGAAAATTTTCAGATAAACTATGTTTATTTATAGCTTAAAGCAATATTTAACGTTTAACAACCCATCTTTCCCATACTTTTTTAAAAACAAAACTAGATTGGTCTAAAATATGAAACTATACTCTGCATTTTAAATGATTCTTCAAAAAATGTATTAACGTGTTTACTATGCAAAGAATTTGAATAAAACAACAATAAACATTTTGGCTTTTTATTTAAGTTAAACCAATTTACATTACCAGTTTTGTCATAGTTGATATAATAAACAAAGATACTTTTTTAGACCGGTTCTCCAATTGGTTTGATGATGAGTTCGTGCACCTTAAAATATTAATATACACTGTCAAAAATGTATATTTACTACTAACTTGTACATGCGGAGAGGTTCCCAGTGCATACATCACCGCATCTGCTACATCTTCAGAATTTAACATTGGAAAATTATCAAACGGTAAATCTGAATCATTGCGGAAATTGGTTTCCACAAAACCGGGACTAATACTCTTATAAGAAAAATCAATAAGTACATTTAAAAAACTTTTAGTTAAGTATATTTACTGTAACTTTTGTTTTATTTCCCATCGAATTCAATTTTTGGCGTAAAGTTTCGGTTAATGCAGTGACAGCAAATTTACTTGCTGGATAAACATTCGATTGATAATGGTAAACAACTTTATGGCCATTTATACTGTTTATATGAATTATATGACCAATTATATTATTTTTATGCATTAATTTTAAAGCTTCGCTTGTAGTAATGCATAAACCAAGGACGTGTTATCGAGAACGTTTTTCCAAAACTCTGAATTTCCCTCTATTAAATTGGTATTTTTTCTTATACCGGCGTTATTTATTAATATGTGAACTCGTCCCACATTTTTCGGCCCACTTAAAAAGTTTTCTTCTTTCGATAAATCTGCTACAAACTCATAAAACTCTCCTGGTTCATTTTGTAAACGTTTCGGCAAATTTTCCAATCTATCTTTACCTCGTGCCGTTCCCAAAATCTATGAAAAAGTGTGTTTTAGGGTTTGTTTTAGAATTCGTAAAAGAACAATAAATACATTCACGCCGATTTTTACCAATTAAATGGAGATAGGTTCTCAATCCCTGCCCCTGATCCAATGGCTAATTTTTTTCATTCATCTTTCCAATGAAATCACCATTTTTATTATTCACTATTAAACAATTGGCCTTTTTAGTTTATATAACTCACTTAATTTCTGAAATAACAAAACTTCTAACCGAATAACTATAATATCAGAAAAAATACTGATACGTGAATACAGTTTAAAACTTTAAAGCAAATATTTATTTTTTATTAAGTACATACACCTACAATTGTACCAATGATGTAATACCAGGAAGATATTTAAAAATTATAGATATCTTATTTTTGTCTAATAACTACATTTAATTTTAAAAGTAGAATCAGAAAAATGGTTGCTAGTTTCACCAGTAACATAAAAGCACAGGATAGTTAATTAACGCAGCAAAAATATTCTGCGTGCAATAATGTATAGAATATAGAAAACTTAGAAAATGCCAACAGTTAACTGTAACGGCATGTGATGCTGCATCAGGTGTTCTTTTGTTGCGTGTCTGCTTCTGTACAAGTTATACTTGGCTTTATCGGCAACGTGTGTTACAAGCATTAAAGCTATCGCTTAGATAGCGCTTTGCACTTTAACAAACACATGCCGTTACAGTTAACTGTTGGCATTTTTCTTAGTTTATACGATTCACACGTGTCAATGTTTACACGAGATGTCGCAAGACACACATTTTACTTATGGAAAACTTAGTTTTTAAAACAATTTGTACTTACCAACTTAACAATATTTCTCAACTTGTCAAAAAATCAAATTAGTAATTGATAGTTCGAGATAAAAATAATAACTGACGAAACAAATTGTTGTTCTCTAAACAAATGTCTGGCTCGAGAATGTTAATCATATGTACATAAATATTTACGCAAGACCTTGAATAAGTGATAGTAGTACTTTATATCAAAATATAGTGGGAATTTGTTATGTAAATTGTTATGGAAGTTTTTTTTTGTTGTTTTTCTTCAGCGTACAGTAATTGGGACATTTTACTACTATTTATACACAGATATCAGTTAATTAGAATATAAGATGATTAAAAAACATAAATTATCAATATGTAGTAGAATCTAGAATACATTTACATATTTAGTGTGGTGTAAAGTAGCCTATTTTCGACGTCCTTCAAATCCTGATCAGTCAATAGCAAATCAACCGTGAACAGTGCACATGATACCCTAAGTTGATGACTTTGACTGTGACCCTTTTCAAAAATTTATTTTTGTTTAATCCGTTTTTGAGAAAATTGTAAGTGAGTCACCATTAGTTAGAGTTACATTAGACCGATGCTATTATAATAATTACATTGCTCTTATTAAAAACTACCTTCTAATCATAAAAACTCTAAAAATCTATTTATAGTTAGTAAAATAATTAAATTTCGCATATTAATGCAAAATTCAATTTATCAGATGATTCAAAATGAGCAAAACAAAAAGATTTTTTAACAATAATACAGTTTAAAATAAATTTCCCAGTTCAATCAAAAAATTTAAAAATATCTGGAAACGAAAGCTTTCCTATTCCTGGACGCAAATAATTCACTTTTGTACTAATAACACAATTCTGTGAGGTACAGTTTCTAGAATGGGTAGAGGTTCACACAATGACCACCAAGTGTGTTAGTGACCTTGCTACACACATCTACACACACACGCTAGCAGAAACAAACAGTTACAAGATGGCGGTCCCACTATCAACATGCACTGCAACAAGTGTATGAGTGGTGCAGAAAGTTTAAAATGGTATCGCATTGATAGACGACACCCAACGACCTGGGCAGGCTCATCGCGTAGTGACATTGCATTGCACAACCGTTAGAACTTGTTCTGGACAACAAGCAAATAGCACTTAATGAAATTGCACAAAGTTTTGGAGATTAGTTACGGTTCAGCGCAAAATATGGTCTACAATGTGTAAAAATTCAATAAACTTTCTGTAAGATGGGTTACACATCAATTGACTTCTGAACTTAAAAATCGTCGAGTCGATGCCTGTGAAGAACTTTTGCCTTGTTTCAACGCCGAACGTGATTCATTTCTAGACAGAATTGTTACAGGGGATGAACAGTGGAATGACAAAAAACTAGTCGGAACTTGATATTGCCCCAGCACTTCAGTTTTTTAAATTTTAGATGCAATTGTCAAAAATGGAAATTTGATCCATTTTATGAATTTCTTTTGAGAACCAAATTTGTTTGTTTCAAATCTACAATTGTATTTGGATTTAAAATCCATTTTCCTAAATTATTCTACGATTTTTTCAAATGCAAGATTTGAAGGAGATCCGATCAGTTCAGGCACCAGAGGAAAGCCTAACCAACATAGGCAAGATCAGGAAAATATCAAATTAAGGCAAGATCAGAAGCAGATCCGGCCAACTGATCAACTAACTAACTAGTTAGTAATATTATGCGACACAATTGTAGAAAATTGAAACAAAAACATTTGGTTTTCAAAAAAAATTCATAAAAATCGTTAAAATAGCAAGTGTTTCACCATTTCAGCTAAAATTTAAAAAAACCTAACATGTTGGTATAATTTCAAGCTCAGATTCGGTTTCAGCGATAACAAATTACCCCCATTCATTCTTGAAACTAAGAAAAGAGTAAGCTTTTCATTTTTACATTAACAGCTTGCAAAATTGAAATGATTCTAAAAATATTCGATTTAAGTGAATGGATAAATGAAATTTCTCGCTTTAAGTAGTTTATTCAGTTAATTACAATAATGGAATAATGTTTAAACTATTACAGCTACCCTTACTAAAAAATATCTAGTTTGCATTATTGGAAAACCAAACTCTTTGCTTTGTGTTGTCTATTGAATTAATTCCATTGACCCACTTTTACTTAAAATAAGTTTTACTGATGTAGAAAAACAAAAAATGAGAGTTTTCTGCAAAAAAGTGGGGTTAATTGTGATTAAATCTATAAAATATGTTTGACTTTTTTTTATTAATAAAAATAAAATCAAAAGTTCCCAAGTAAGGGTAGCTGTAATAAATTTGTAAATCACTTCATTTTAAAAAGAAGGTTTTCTACATATGAAAAACTTAAAAAGTAGACAGTAAGTTCTTCCTATTCTTAATTTAATAGCGAAATAATAAAAGTATAGTAGACTGATTGTAATTAATTCAATAAACGCGTTAAACCAAAGGTTCGGTTTTTTCCTTAATATACCTGAAGTAAATTTATAAACAATTCGGTTAGGGTTGAACGGTTTTTCTGAAAATTAGTATATAGCCTAATTTAGGCATGTTGAATCGAATAGTGCTGTGATTTTTTGCAAAAAAAATTTTTAAAGTTTTTACTTTATGGTTTCTATTGATTTTTGTTAGGTTGGTTAAATTAGCATCATAGTATATGGGAAACATTAAAAAAATGACATATTTTCGTGTGATCGGAAGGACACAATGTTAGTTGGTAGGTTACAGTTATTAAATTTTTTTTCTTTAAAAATATTACATGATTTATGTGATACTATTAAACGATGTTGATTGGTAGTACCTTTTTAAATAGCACCATTAAACTCAGCACATTTGAATTAGTACATATTTTCATAAGATTCGGTCAATGAAAACCATTAGCCCTAAATCTGTTGTTAATAATTAAGGGTAGTTTTTTCAATCTCTGATTAAGATTAAATTTCGGTTAATTTCCATGGAAACAATTGTGACAACATTATCACCATAACAGTAAACCTAAAATTAAAATTAATCAATTAATGAAAACTGTCCGTAGTTTTTGGTAACTTCAATTATATCACAACCTATAAATCTCTAGAGAGTAGTTCCTGTAAAGCGTCATACATTTCTCTCATATAATAGAAAATATGAGGAGTTGATGGTTGAAGGGATACCGAGGTATTTGAAAGGGGGATGAGCTTGAAGAAGAAAAAATACTAGCGAGGTTTAGATGTGGGAATGAGGAAGCTGAAAATAGGTACTGGTTGAAGGATGATAGAAGGAAGTGCAGACTGGGTGGAAAAGGGTGGGGAACTTGGAATACTTAAGTCGGGAATGTGAGGAGTTAAAGAAAGATGGAAAGGAAAGAGGGGAATTATTAAAAGAGAGAGGGGAAGGAGTGAGATGGATGGAGGAGGTGATAAGAAGCAGGGAAAGAACAATAGGATTAGAAGGGAAAGGAGGGGGAAAGAAGTAGTTATGTTACAATTTAGAGTTAGGGAATAGATTGTATATAGTTGTAGAATAATAATGTAAATACTAAATGTAAAACAAAAATACATTTCTCTCATACTTCAATTAACGCTGAATTTTTGGGAAAAAGTCTTCGAAAATTCTGGAATAGTGCTGATCTAACTTTAGGGCTCCCTTTAGAAGTCTTTTAGTAACTTTGTGTAGCATGCTATTTTTCACTTTTGTATGTAATTCCTTTTCATAAAACGCCAAAATCATATTATTTAAAAATATCTCCTTCACTTTGAAATACATCTGGTTCATATAAAAGTTCTTCTACATAAAATTATCTTTCCAACGAGCCCTATTGCAATATGATGCGATTACCGGAAGTGATTAATTTTTTATTTTTCCACCAGACCCATTGTAATACATTGTAATATTTACGACCAATTCACTAAGCTTGGTTAAATTTAATCATTGATTAAATACAATCGTGTCCAATGAATAATAATAATAAATTGTCTTTAATCAATGATTAAGTTTAACCAAAACTTGGTGGAACTGGCCCTTAGAGTTTTCATTTTAAAAGAGATTATTTGATCATTATTTAATTCTTAACTAAATAATACAGAGAGAAATGATGTAGACAAAATCCCTATATTTTACCACTGTACTGTGGCGCTATCTATGTACATCAATAATACGTATATTACTCTCGATTTCCGTAAAAGCGAATTTGAAAAACATTATTTAAAAAGTTACAGAAATAAGTCTATTTGCTCAAGGAGTTGTATACTGTACTCAGGAGGATGTTTTTAAATAATTTATTTGTTCCTCACTTGTAAACAGGAGCTTATCAATTCACTATAGTTACCTTGAACATGCCTCTTAACTAGCTACTAACTTGTAAAATATAACTGGCTATCCTGTAAAATTTTACACGCGTCCTCATATTTTACCTTATTATAGGTAATTTGAAATGACAGACAAACTCTCTAACGTGATTTATTTGTTATCAACATTACATATCATGGTGCAGTGGCGATTTCCAGTAATATTGAAGTTTCCAGGAGATGTTATGTCGCTTGTACTTGCGCATATATTTTCTGTAGAAGTGGATGACGTGGATTCTTTAAGTGGAAACATTCTTTTTGCCATTTTAATCTTATTATTAATCGAATCGTCTACGTAGCTTTCTGCAATTTGTGTTGATTTCCATCCCCCTGCTCCAGTTCGTCGAAATGAATGCCTTGTATAGAGTGCAGGTTCTTCTAATTCGTCCGTTATTGTAAATCTCCTTGTCGTTAAATTTTTGGTCTCACGTAAGGTGACAACAATATATTTCTCCAAATCCTCCACGTCATTTACTGTGAGGGATAGAAACTCATCGCACCGACAACATCCAAATATACCAAAATGGTAATGACTTTGGCAAGTAACCACTCTCGTCAGGAGCTTCAATGATAAACTTTTCCACTTGCTCTTCGTCATAACCTTGGCTTTCTTGGGGACGTAGCGTTCATTTCGTCTTTTCAAAAACGCAACCACTTTATGAAATCTAGAAAATGACAATGTAACTAAAAACCTGACTAATAAATATAAGGAAACAAACCTGCAAACATCAATGTTTTCTCTAACTGCCAAACAACTCTTAACCATTGACCACTTCGACCATAAAGAAATCGGGCTGAATTTGGCAGACAATTTATTGATATACGCTAATATAACGTCTTCCGTAACACCAGTCACGTTGTTTGCCTTTTGCCACTTTTTGAACTCCGCGTACTCGTATTCATACCTTGATGAAGATTTTTCGGGCAGTAATCTTGCAACTACACTTGCTGCTTCATCAATGATAGCTTGCGGGATACTCATTTCAGTAAATCTCACCAGCAAAACGTTCCGGATTTAAGTAGGTCTTAACATGTTCTTTGATGGTGCAAAATCTGAACCATGTTTGATGAATACTTTCGGAGTTATAGCGATTTTAAATTTTTAACTCTTTTTTTTGCAGAGGGCTATATGCTTGTGTATTCATCAGATCCTCTCGTTCTTTGAAAATTTGGAAAATATAGATAAAAAACTTGATCGTCTCATTTTGTTTTTTTCAAAAAGATGATTACTAACGGTCGAAAAATCGACGCGAACTTGCGCTGAAACCGCTCACCGCGCGCGAGTAGTCAAGTAGTAGGAGTGGAGGGAAAACTCACACTCATATCGCCCGCGTAACTGTGGACTTCCTGGCAGAAAATAATGTAAATTTCCTGCAAGGTCCCCGGAATATGTCTGGGACATGATGGACATAAGACTGCGTCATTTACTCGTCTACCTGAAATGCGTCAATAGCTTCAGGTAGCCTGGAATGAATTTCTTGATCACCTAATTTCTAACATGCCCAGAAGGGTTGCTAAGTGTGTAAGTGTACGATGTGATGCAACCCATTATTAATTTTTATTTGAATAAATAGTGTTGGAAACGCTATTGTTTCTACACATATGCCATTTTATATGTGCAAAATTCAAATCCAAACGACGGCAATTATACGCGAATCTAGACCACACTAGTTCACACACAGTGTGCACAGGCCCCAAAGGCCTAAACAAAGTTAGGTTATCTACATTTAATCACCCTTTTAACAGGTTGTTAGGTGTAAATGTGTAAGATAGTATTAGTAAATTCTTCTCATCACACATCTGCATACAAAATATAAATATTTTGTTACGATAAATGCACGTCTAGTCCCAATTTACATCTTTTGTAAACATACTGCAGTGATTGCATAAGGTCATATTTTTAATGTATATATGTAAAACTGATATATATAATGTTAGGTTTATTGTATGCTATGAGAATATATCGATTTGTGTGCGTACGTGATGAAGTAAAATGAAAGTAGGGAGGAGACGGTTTTGAGCAGTGAAGGTAAATGGGTGTGCGTCTGAGACTGTGCATAAAACAATTAATATATAAAGTTTCTTCGTAAATAAATAAAAAGACGTGTTCTACTAATAAAATTTAATTAACTTTGGAAGCCCGCAGATTGTTGTGAATCCAACTTTGTTCGTCGTTAAATAAAGTGTTTAATATAATAAAATTACAAACAATTTAATCCAAAGAAGTAAACGGAAAGCAACACTTAAAGGTAAGGAAACATCGTAGAGAAGATCCAGGTCAAGAGGTCACTGTCGAAAAAACGTTGAAGTTCGCATGTAGCGCATCACCTATAAAAAGCACAAAATTAATCCAATTTTAGAACAATTAAATTTGTAACGGAATATTGTTAGTTGCGTGAATGTCGTAACTTTATATAAATTTTTATTCATATTTATAAAGATTTGTACGTTCAATTATTTTGTTTTCTGAAATTAAAATTTTGTTAAATCCTAAACCACGCTTTTATTATGAATCCAAGATTTTGGGATATTGTAAATTACAGAATAAAAATTAAAAGAGTCTCATGTTCATGTACAATGTAAAATTATTGTATTCAACACCAAAATGCAATCACCGCAATAAATTAATGTGCCAACACTGTTTTTCTTAAGCCGGCACAAGACACCGCCGAATGCAGGTTAAATTTTACTCCAGGTAATACTCAAAAACGTCTATTTTTCTTTTTCGGGTCTAACGTCAATTAAAATGATTAAGCCAATTATTCTGAAGTCATCGTAAATTTCTTCATAATATGATTATTATGAGTTCGCATATAGTGTAAATTTAACGCAGGTAAAAATTTTGTTTTATACTTTGTTTTATATCGTTATATAGAGGGTGAGTCAAAAGAATGAGGACAAGTTGAATTTCCAGCAAATTTGAAATTTTACTTGGTTGGTAGCTTTGTGTTATTTATCTTTTAAAACTCGCTCAGAAAAAGGATTACAATTATTACAATTAAAATTTTAATAAAATTGATTAATTATTACAAATTTATTCTGAACAAAAGTAAGCTTCATAATTACATATCATTACTAAATAAAAAATGGTCATTTCTTACACAGCTATAAATACGTTAATCATTATAACGAAACTAACAGAAACTTATAATAAATGTTCAAAATGAGCGCCACCATTAGCCAAACATAAATTAACTCGTCTCTTTTTATTTTCAAATAAAGATACCAAAGTTTGCGCACAATGTTTCGTACTTCTCTTTTAATAGCTTCTTGCAATTTTCCAATGTATGTAAAATTGTTCCAAAAAACGATATATTCGCATTACCTAGATGTGGGGAGCATTGTCTTGCTGAATATATATATTTCTAATCTCATCGTCATGCAATTCTTCTATAAATGGTTGCAATATGCGTCTTCGATATCAGTCAGCCTGTGTTCAACAAAGTTGTACGAATTTCTTGCTGTCCAACTGCGAAAATTTTGATTGTTTATGTACCCCGACAAATGAAACTATGCTCCATCAGACATGAAGGTCAAGTTTAAGACATCATTCAAATTATTGTTAAACCATTCAGAGTAATATTAACGTTGGCCATAATCATCGGGCAGTAATTGTTGTAAAACTGTGACATTGTAGGGATGCAGATTATGCAACTCCACTTTCAACGCTCTGCGACAGATAGCATAAGGCACACACTATAAAAAAACGGCAAATCACACATGAAAACTGTATGTGAATAAACTTTTGGCACAGAAATAATTTAAGATGCTATTGGAATTTCCCAATGACTTCGTAGGACTTTGATCTATACGTTGTTGTAAATCTTTGACTTCTTCTTACAAACACAATTATAAACATCGAAATGTGACACAATCCGCTGCTTCTCTAGAACAAATCAGTGCAAGTGCACGTCGGGGAAATTCTTCTTCAAATTGTTGACGACATGATTGTATTGAATAAGACTACGTACCATCTTAGTGTATCACTTCGATAATGAGCTTTTAAAATAAAAGCCTTTTGCTCTTCGGAAAGAGGCATACTTTCTACTATGAACAAACAAAATAATTAGTACAAACATAACCTAGTTTTAAGTTATTTTTACCTTATTGGAAACAGAAGAGAGTTGTTTTTGTTCTAAGAAGAACAGTTTTCGTTGATAAATTATCTATATAAGCAGGTAAAGGTGAGTAAAGGAAAAATAATACACAAAAACCTACGACGCGCCGACAATGAACTAAAAATATTTGACTACCAACAGAAGAAACGAAAATTTAGTAAATTACGTGGCAGGAAATTTAACTTGCCCTCATTCTTTATGGTTCACCTTGTACATTCGGGTGTCTTCTAATTACCGTTTTTATGTTGGTTCATATCGTTTCACCTACTTTCTATACAATTTAATCTTAGATAACCAACGCAGTTCAATTTATAACTATTTGTCGTGTAATCAAGACGAAGGGATAATATCGTATTACGGATGGTTCACTCTTACCGTAACTTGTCAACGACTACTCGTCTGTGAAGATATGGGAACATACTCGATGTACAAGAATCACACCAAAGTTTTCTCTTAGTGAAGACTATAAAACTAGACGTCAAAGTTGTGCATCTCTCTAATGTTTTTTTTTTATTTTAGCTTTGGGTTCTTCCATTAATCCCAAATGGAGATATATAAATTGAGCATACCAGATTAAATATTAAAGCTAAATAAAACTAGAATTGAAATTGACACAAATTTTCCAGGCTAAACACATCTGTCATTTTAGTTAAATTGCGTATTTTAAATGCGAATCCGGACATTAAGGAACGGCCATAAAGGTGCGGCCGGTAGGACGCGGCCGGTAGGGCGCAGGACTTTTGGGCGCAGAAACTTTCGGGCGCAAGGACCTTTAGGCGCAGATACGGTTGAGGTCAAAAACCGAAAGTGCAATTTTGGCGAAGTATCATATATCTAAAACTAGAAACGAGTCAGTTATTAGAGATTTTCTCGCGGAGCGGTCTGATAGACGGCACGTCCGGGTGTACGTTATAAAATCGGTCGAAAAGTTTTTGTACAAATATGGCCGGTCCATCAAAACGCGTGCGGCTTGGTGATGCAGATTATGAGGAAACATTATTAAAGTGGTATCATGAAGCAGACAGTGATGCGAGTGACATTGACAATATCCCAGAGGAAGATTGCGAAGATTCTGATCATTATAGTGCTTCAGAACAATCGGCGGACAGTAATGATGAAAGTGAAGATATAGAGCCGCTATTAAACGAAATACAGTATTTTTATGGAAAATATGAATATGAATATTCCTAAACATAACATAGTGATGAAAGTGCCTATTTTGAAAGCCAAATCTCAAAGAATCGGGACACAAGCAGATCCTTTAACAGTTTGGCAAATGTTATTTAGCGACGAAATTATGACGAATATTATAAGGTGGACAAATAAAAGACTACACAAAAATAAGATCCGATAAAACAAATCAAAACAGGACTGAACTAAAAAATATTGACATTGTCGAACTAAAAGCATTTATAGGATGCCTTGTGTATACCTCAGTTTTTAATTCAAATCATGAAAATCTAAAACTCTATTTGCAACGGATGGCACTGGCGGGGAAGTGTTTAGGGCTGTAATGAGTCGTGAAAGGTTTGGTGTCCTCTTGTCAGCTTTACGGTTTGATAATCCCGATGATCGTGATCAACGAAAAGAAAAAACTCCGGCAGCCGCAGTATCAGAAATATTTGAACAATTTATTCAGAATTGTCGAGATTGTTATGGAATTGGAGCATCTGCGTGTATTGACGAAATGCTTGTTAGTTTTCGGGGCCGATGCCGATTCAAGGTTTATATGCCCAATAAACCTGACAAATACGGACTAAAAATAATGTGCCTTACGGATGCCAGAACTAGCTACTTGTACAACGCATATATTTATTGCGGCAAAGACACTGATGGTATTTCACTTTCACCGGAAGAGAAACAATTTTCGAAGCCAACTCAATCCGTAATACGACTTGCTAAACCTTTATTCACTACTAATCGAAACATAACAGCAGACAATTGGTTTTCATCGATAGAGCTTGCCGAGTTTCTTTTTTCTAAAGGTCTTACGTACGTTGGAACATTACGAAAAACAAAAAGGGATATTCCTAGCGAATTTTTACCCAGCAGAAAGAAAGAAGTGGGAAGTACTCTCTATGGATTTCAGGAAAATTTAACCCTCATATCTCATGTTACGCGCAAAGGTAAAGCAACACTTTTAATCTCTTCAATGCATAATACAATTTGCAATGATCCTGAGAGTAATAAACCGGAGATCATTGAATTCTATAATAAAACTAAAGGTGGCGTCGACGCCCTTGACGAAAAATGCGCTAAAAGTACTACAAGTCGTCGAACTCGAAGATGGCCTATGGCAATATTTTTCGTTTGGTTGATATATCTATTGTTAATGCATATATTTTACACCAGGCCTATAAAGATAATCCAAAAATACCAGACAAATTACCATTTGCAAAACAGTTAGCCAAACAACTTGTTGAAGAGCACATGAAAATACGAGCAGCGAGTAAATACATACCTCGGGAAATAAGGGAGAGTATCCGTCGAATCCTTGGACTTCCTGAAGAACACGAGCAGGCTGATGACAATGTGGATATATTACAAAAAGAAAATTGTGTCATTTATGCCCGAGAAAGAAAAACCGCATGACAAAATATCTTTGTTTCAAATGCAAAAATCCAGTATGCTTACAATGTACGAAGCCAGTCTGCAAGAACTGCACTGAAAAACTTTGAATTTTGTCGTGTTCTGAAGTTTTCGTTTTGAAATTATTTTTGTATCATTTTTATTGGTTTTCATGTAGTAAATGCTTTAAAATTATAGCTGTGTACTTTTATTGATATTAAAACCCTGATTTGAAGTATACCGAAAACAGCTGGATTTGTCGTCATAAAATTGCTTGCTTTAAAGTATTACTTATTAAAGAGCTTCCTAATACTTAAAAGAATGTCTAGAATTACCAGTTACAAAATATATTTGAAGACATTTGGTATTATGCTGCAATTCATGTGGTAGTCTGTCAGACGGCATATCCGAGTTTATGCTCCAAACATCGCACCTCCGAACTTAAGGGTTAAACAGAAACTTTACTATGAAATTGAATAATAACTATATTAACAGATTTATACAAAGGTACAAAGTCGTATAGAGATACTTCAATTAACTAAAATTTGATCAATGACAATTTAAAAATTAGTTCGTACTTAAACAATCTTAAAGAATTCAGTTAAGTAAATAGTTTTATATAATTTTTATTTATGACTGAGCTTCCCGACGAGCCACAGTAACTGGTAAAAGAACAGAATAATAGTAGTGATTAGATCTTCGAAGAAAGAACTGAAGTCATAATAATCAATCAATTAATGATTATAACCACCAAACCTACTGATTCTTTTAAATGGGCCCGTTTTAAATAAAGTGTTAAAAACAATGGAAACAATTTGTAAAGTGAAATGAAATAAAGTAGTCGTTTAACGTTTGTTCTTACTTTATATAAAACATTGACAAAACTCAGAATAACATTTAAAATAATATTGGTTAGAAACTTCTCTTTACATTTTATTTTATTTTCGCCAAAATTGTTTGGTAACCTTCCCAGACTTACTATTGAACAAATGATAGTTTTCCTTGAAAAATATGCAAATACCAAAACAATAAGAGGATTAAGAGCCTGCAGGTGGTGCAGCAAGTACATTTTTTCGATTATAGGATATTTCAAAATCTGTTTTATTCTTTGGGTGCATTCTATTCTCTAAAATATATTATTGTTTATTTGCCGTCATGTAATTTGTTATTGTTTAGATATTTCAAGAGATTAGGTCCTAACAATCTTATTTACGTCGTTGGATTTAAATAAATCCCCAAATTATATTCTAAAACCTAGTACCACAACATTGCTGTGGTAGTACTTAACGACATTTCAAATATTATTTAGTTTGTAGAAATATTAAGCCTCTTAACAACGTGGTTATTGAAGTAGCGAAAGCCGTTTATTGTTTACTGAATTATTGATTGTATGTACGAGGATGTATTGATATCTAGTTAGCCTAGACCAGTTCCTTGAATAAACAAAATATTGCGTTGCCATAGCAGCGAACTTATTAGAAGTGTCAGTGTATAAGTTTGACGTCAAAAAAGTAAACCAGAGTCACGCAATAAATTAAATGAAAAAGATGTCCACCAAAATTGTGAAAATCGAAAAATTGGACTATCGAGCCATCATCAAGTACCTGTATTTAAAAGGGTTAAGAGGTAAGCAGATTTACGAAGATATGCTTAATACCCTTGGTGATCAATGTCCTTCGTATGCGACCGTCAAAATTGGAATGCAAGCTTCAAAAGAGGTAAATTTTCCATTGAAGATGATGACCGATCGGGAAGGCCAGTTTCTGTGTCAGTCCCCGAAAATATCGATGCAGTTCATGACATGATTTTATCAGACCGTCGAATTGGGCTAAAACGGATATCTGAAGCACTGAATATTTCATACGAACGCGTTCATCATATGGTTCACGTCAATTTGGACATGAGAAAAATTGCTGCAAAATGGATCCCCAAATGTTTGAATGTTGACCAAAAGCGTGCAAGGGTAGAAGCATCGCGTTCGATCTGTGCTCGATTTGAAAACGATGTAGACTTCTTAAACCGAATTGTTACTATGGATGAGACTTGGGTACATTTCTACGATCCAGAAACAAAGCAACAATCGATGGAATGGCGACACTCTGGTTCTCCAAGACCTAAGTTTCGTGTCCAAAAATCTGCTGGAAAAGTTCTTGCTTCAGTTTTTTGGGATTGCCATGGAGTAATCATGATTGATTTTTTGGATAAGGGTAGAACAATAACTGGAGATTACTATTCGACATTACTGACCACTCTACGGGAAAATATTAAAGAGAAAGACGCGGAAAGCTATCCAAAGGTGTTTTGTTTTTGCAGGACAACGCCCCTGCACACAAATCTCATGTTGCCATGCAAAAAATTCGTGATTTAGGGTTTGAATTACTAGAACACCCCCTTATTCACCCGATTTGGCTCCGTCCGACTATCACCTCTTTCCTCAACTGAAAAAAAGTTTAAAAGGTCGTACATTTTCTTCCAACAAGGAGGTAATAGAAGCTGTGGAGGTCTGGTTTGCAGAGCAAGAAGAAACATTTTTTTGAAAGGTCTAGAGACGTTGCAGGTTCGCTGTAATAAATGTATCCAATTAAGAGGAAAATATGTTGAGTAATAAAATATTTTAACATTGAAATTTTGTTTGGTTCTATAGTAGGCTAAGAATTTTTCAATATATCCTCGTATACCTATAATAAATAAGCAAAATGCACTTAGCTCTGCTCATTTTAGTTTAGTGACTAATGCGATCACATCCTCTCCATTAGAATTAACTTAGAGTGTTTCTGAAATAATGGAAGTAATTTCACAAAAGGGGAAAAATTTCATAACAATGGGTATTGTTACGTTTTGATAGATTCAGCACATGTCAAACAAAACAATTTTGGCGATGTGAACGAAAAAATAATGGCTGCAAAAGCCGTATTCATACATTAGATGATGTAATTGTGAAACAAATCCATCAACATTCACATGATAGCATTGCGGCAAAGGTTGAAGCTAACATTGTGCGTACAAAAAGAAAAAAACGTACCGAAGAAACCATGGAACAAACTTCTCAGATTATTAATACTTGCCTAAACGAAGTGAACTTGTCACAAGCTGCTCAAGCGACTTTACCTACCAATACATCGTTGAAGAAAATGATACGGAGAAAGAGAAAGTAAATAAATGTCGCACCTCCAGTTCCATTACTTGTAGAAGACTTAATAATTCCCGAAGAATACAGAACCTATATAAATAATGGTTTTGATAGAAAATTTTTGCTAGCAGATAGCGGTCCAGACGCATGTCGAATTTTGATATTTGGTAGAAAAGGAATATTAATGAGGTGAGAAATTTTTGACTATTATACCTAACTCAATTTTAGTGGAATAAATTCTAATATTTTTATTTTGAATAGTAACGGTTTATTGATAATCGAAAAGTGCTATTAAAAATAACCACCTAATAATTTGGTAGAGCTCCTTAAAACTTTAATTAGATTGACAAGGGATGTTAGAAATGTGAAACATCATGAACCTCATTTCTGCCAAAGTTTCGACGGGTCCAGACCGATCTTGAACAAGGGTGCCTTGGTGTTTCACTGATTTCTACATTATTTGCCGTACACTCCTACAAGAAGATCTAATTGACACAAATCAAAAAATACAACACACAACAAAAAAAATTTACACATTGTATTATTCGTTTCAGATATTGGGACAATCACAGCATTGGTTTGTGGACGGAACATTTTCAACCTCGCCGCCTTTTTTTTTCTTAAATATATGTGATAATAAGTTCATCCTGTAGTCTACGCATATAATAATGATGCCGACTTTGCTTTGCAAGCTCTTATGATTACGTACTTATCATTTATTCCAATTGGCGATTTGGATAACGCAATTGAGGAATTATACGATTCGTTACATCCACAGTGGAACCCTTGCTACAGTGGTTTGAAGATGTGTATGTTGGACGTCCAAATCGTCGCGGGAATGGAAGACGAGCTGCAATGTTTAGCCCAGAATTATGGTCGGTTTACGATTGTGTTTTGTCTGACAGACAGAACAAATAATCATGCCGAGGCGGCACATAGGCGTTTACAAAGTGAATTGAATATGTATCATCCGACAATTTGGAGATTAATTGATGGCTAAAAAATAATACAGCGAGGTAGAGATATGGTATATGAGCAACTGGTTGCTGGTAATGAACCCCCACATAGAAAAGTAAATACATTCTTGCTGATAGAAGAATAAAAAATCTTGTAGAAGACTACGGAAATAGAAATATTATAGAATATCTTAGGGGTATCTCTCATAACTATGAAATGAACGCATAACAGTAGACATAGTTGTTATTTTAGTACAGAGTAATTATAATTATTTTGTATCAAACTTTGTTGCACTTTTGTTGTACACTACCAGGTATCCCAGCCAATGTTGGCACATTTAAATAGTGATGATATTTTTTACCAGTAAACTAGATACGTATTACATATTATTTTTTCAACCAATTTAAATTTTTTTTCTACTTTTATAAGGTATTCAAAAAATTTTATCGTTTTCGTTAAAAAACGAAAGCATTTTTAAATGGAAAACCTTACATATTTTTTACACTTCCTGATTATTCATTTTTTAGAAATGTATATGTTACCGGCAAAGCTTATCATTTAGTCACTGTATACAAGGTGTCCAGAAACTCTTCTGCCAAACGGAAACTACAGGTACTAGAGGTTATTTTATGTCGATTTAACTCAATTTACCTTAATCCGAAAATGCTTCCCAAGTGAGATACAGCCCTTTAAAGAAGACATCGTTATAAGAATTTTCCATAATCATTCAAAAATGCTGTTACTTAAAAATTTCAAACTTTGTATAATCAATAAACGATTACATAGCCGTTATTCGTTGTAAATAATTTGTTTTATCGCCAACCGTCAGTAAAGCCGTCAATTATCAGATTGATTTCCGGAAGTAAACAAACAGTTTACCTTATCCTATACCAATAATGTACTTTATCTGCCTCGCGGCAGGTAAAGTGACATATGTGCGTCAGGTAAAGTGACATATGCGTCAGGTAAAGTATTTTGACTTTGACATTATTCGAAAATTATTATCTGTCAGTGTCACGCTTCTCCCTATTACGGCTCGATAATAGTTTTCTTGTAATTTATTCATAACAAATTATGGAAGATATTCAGTGCACGCCACCTGAAATTGAAGAGAAGTCATTAGAGACGTCTTTAGAACTTCTGCCAGAAAAATCCAGGGAAAAATACAATCGCCAGTACGACATTTTTATGGAGTGGTGCAATAGAAACAAAGTAAGGAAATATAGTGAAAACGTGTTACTGGCATATTTTTCTGATTTATCAAAGAAGTATTGTCCCCCTTCAATGTGGTCCTATTATTCCATGCTTAAGGCAACCCTTTCAGTGAAGCAAGACGTCAACATCGGTGAATATATAAAACTAACGGCTTTTTAAAACAAAAGCAAGGAATCATGTTTCAAAGAAATCCAAAACTCTTTCACAAGAAGATATACTTACGTTTTTACTAGATGCACCGGACGAAATCTACTTGATGATGAAAGTAATTTGTACAAACTTTCAAAACCAAAATGATATAATGTTGCATTTTTTAGGTTTGTGTTTTATTTGGAATTGCTGGAGCTTTACGTAATGAAGAACTTTGGAATTTAAAAGTATGTGACATAGAGCACAAAGAAACAATTCTGGTAGTTCATATACCCAAAACAAAGACCAACAAGCCTCGTTTATTTGTAGTCACTGAAGAATTTGAAGGAAAAGTAAAATCCATAGAACTATTTAATAAATATTTATCTCTGCGTCCTAAGCACACGTCTCACGATCGATTGTTCCTAACCTACAGGAACGGTAAATGCACTATTCAGCCGATTGGAATCCATACTATCGGAAGTATTCCAAACAAAATTGCCAAATATCTGCATCTGCCAGAACCATCACTTTACACGGGACATTGTTTCCGTCGAACATCCGCCACTCTCTTTGCCAACGCAGGCGGTAGTAAAGAAAATTTGAAACGCCACGGAGGATGGAAAAGTGACACGATTGCAGAGTCCTATGTTGAAGAATCTGTGCTCAATAAAACAAAAATTGCGAAGAAAATTTTAGGCGATGATCCAACTGACAACTCAGTTATCACCAAATCTAAAAAGAAGATTTGCACATTTTCAATATAGATAATAACCCTCAAACGTTTTCAGTTGGAACTCCTTCGACTTCAGGGATTAACTTTTTAATGCATCAGGGTGTACGTTTAATTTCAATATAACAAATAATAAGTAGATTTGCTGTTTACTTCGTCTCAATAAAATGCAATTAAATATACCTCAGTTTCTTATATTCCGAATTCTAAACAGTTGGCGATAAAATTTTGTATGCACCACGTCAGTAAAGTGTCTTTATCGGACTCGCCTGTTATTCGCCTCGCTCGCTTCTCTCGCTCGTCTCATAATTTCAGACTCGTCCGATAAAGAATCACTTTACTGCCTTGGTACATAAATAACTATTACAACCACCAACGGGTATTTTTATTAAAAATTATTTTTTTACTTTTTTTATCTGACACCAAATTTAAGAAATTCAAAAATAATTTTTATAAAAAATGTCCTCTTGTGTGAAATCGATATCATGAACCGTTTTCGAGAATAATGAATTTAAACTTTTGTGTTTCTAACATAACATCATGTATTACAAAATTGTACCTTTATAAAAAGTTCTGCTTGCCGAAAAAGTGTATTAGCAATATTCGAATCTAAGATCAGATTAGCGTAGTGTTAATAAATTAAGAAAATGTGAAAATGCCTCAAGAGAGAAGTACCGTTATTTATCAATTTAGGGTAAAATTTTATTTGAAAAAGTTGTTTAAAATCTAAAAAATGTCTAAACACAAATTATAAATGAAAGTTAATAACAAAATTCATGTCTTCTCAAGACAGATTGGTCCTTTTCAAACATTAAAAATAATACAATAGAAAACCAAAAACAAATTTATGAATCAAATTTTGTATTTAGACTTCGCTTCAGATGATAAAAAACTTTTTCAAATAAAATTGTATCCTAAAATAATAAATAATAGCACTTCTCTCTTGAAGCTTTTTACATTTTCTTAATTAACGCTTCGTTCATCTGATTGTACATTTATATATTGCAAATATAATTTTTCGTCAAGCAGAACTTTTTATATAGAATGACTTTTTGTCGTAAAATCAATAATAAAAATTTTTTTTCTCTTTTCAACTCAATCCGCGGACACACTGTATTTTTTTTCAATCATTTACTATTACATACTATGCCCAGATAATGCGTATACAACACCGTTTTTGTATGTATAAAATACCATGAGGAGTTCAGGCATAATTTAATAAACTTGTCCTCCAAACGAACTGTTTTTACTTTATTAAAAAAAGCAATAATAAGTAATAAAGATTTTTGCGCCCTAGTGTACTGGCGCCCTAGTGTACCCGCGCCCTTGGTCCTCGCGCCCTCGTGTCAAGCGCCCATATGACCGTGCGCTCTAACGGCCGCGCCATTGCGCCTGCGCCAGATCGGCCGCGCCTTAATGTCCTAGACCGTTTTAAATGGTAAGGCAATTCGTGTCATTGTATTATTAGTTAAGAAATCAAAGGAGCATTATCTGTTATTCTTATTGACATTATCATTTTTCTTCTTTATTCGTAACTTTAACTACGATTGGATAATTACTCGTTGTTGGTTAAGTGGAGCTTATTATACTATACATTGTTAGTAATGTTACGAACCTACACGCTCATAGTTATCTTATGGCTAGTCATATGGCTAGTCGTTTCCATATTAGAATAAGAACAAGGGAGATATTGTCTCCAACGTTGTAAGTTAGTAACTACGATTGTTTAGTTGTCTATTTGTACACCTATATTTAATCTAATTTGTGATGGTATTTATCTACATGTATTGTAAGAAATTAAGTTATGTTTTTGAAAGAGAGAAGAAAACACGGTAGTTGATTAATTAAACTTTTAATGTGAACTCCTTTAAACAATGAGTCCTTGCCATCTCCTTATTTTTACTGTAACAAAGTTTTATTGTTTTATTTTTGTAGTCCAAAAGTAAAATTAATTTTCAAAGGTTTATTCATCTACTTGGTACATTAAGCGTTTTACAATAACATAAAAAGTGGCAATGAACCGCTGCTTACAGATTGGGAGTTAATCTATTTCTAACTACAAATTTGTTTAATAGCCAAAATCTAATTTTCAAACAAATTCAAGTAGGCTCACAATCACAAAATGTCAACTTTTGGTGGAAAATATAAAGGTTGATTCACTTCTATTTCGTCTAAAATACCTATATATATGTAATTGTGGTTTTACTAATAATCTAAAATTTCTGCATGTAATAAAAAAATATTCATTTGATCCAACAAAAACAGTATTTTCTTTAATTTTTGATATAGAAAGGAAAACGGGAGGAAAACTTCCGTTTTCTGTACTACCCTATAAATATATATATATATAAAAAATTGGATAAGAGAAACTTCCTCAATTAACAAAAATTAATTGTAATTAATTCCTGTTATGTTGATAAAGGGTGTACAAAGGTGTTTTATTTTTGTATTCAATACAAAAGTTTGTATATTAATTAAAGCATTCGATTTTTGTCTACCCAGTAAAAGTCAACGAAAATGACTCATAGTTTTACAAAATGGGAAGGCAAATTAGCAGTTGTCACAGGAGCCAGTGCTGGTATTGGACAAGCAACTGCAGAAAAACTTGTTAAAGCTGGGGTTAATGTATGTATTATTATTATTATTATTATTATTACAATTACTTCAAAGATAAACCATTTAGGTATTAGGTTTGGCCCGCAGAGAAGACAAATTAAAAGAAATGGTTGATAAGTTAAAAGATGAACGTGGAAGATTTTATCCTTTTGTAACCGATATAACTAAAGAAGAAGAGATAATCAAAGCTTTTTGAGTGGTGTGAAACGAATATCGGACCTGTTTACATACTTGTTAACTGCGCTGGTATTATTGTAAATACAAACTTGATTGAAGGTGATACTGCTAAGTGGAAAAAACTTTTGGACACTAACGTTCTGGGTTTGTGCATTGCAACTCGTGAAGCTTTTAAAAGTATGAAAAAACATAACATTGACGGCCATATTGTACACATGAACAGCTGCACAGGGCATAAAGTGGTTTACTTCTCTCCTAAAGTAAGTCTTTATCCCGCTAGTAAATTTGCGGTCACGGCGCTTACTGAAACTCTAAGACAAGAACTAAATTTAGTTGGAAGTAAAATTAAAGTGTCTGTAAGATTATCATAATGAAAGCAGGTATTGTTTCACTTTCATATGTAATTTTAGAGCATTAGTGCAGGTCTTGTTTATAACGATTTTAGACGAGTTGCCGATATTGATTTATTAGAAGATTGTCCAGGAATTACTTCTGAGGATGTGGCAGATGCGGTGTTTTATGTTTTAAACACACCTCCACACGTACAAGTAAAGACTTATAATTTAATATTAATTTTCAATAAAATCTGTGTTCAATTTTATTTCAGATTCATGAACTAATGATCAAGCCAATTGGAGAAACTTTTTGAAGAACCGTTCTTAAACTGAAGAAAAGCTTAATATGAAACAGTTGATCCACATTAACTTAAAATATTCTTATAGTTATATTTAAATTTGCTTAATAATGTTGAGAAGCAGCACCCAAATTGACATCATTGACAACCCTGCAAGTTAACATCCCTTACATTGCTCACCAACCTATTATTCCACATCTTATTTCAAACTGCTTGTTAAATTGGAAAATTGTGTTGATTTGTGCTTTAATTTTTTTTTCAGTGGTGTAGACAACATGCTTTGATTTCAACTATAACAAATAGAAAAAAAAAAAAAATTTTTTGAGGTACAAATTTTTTTGCCAATCCGTTCAATTCATCAACCTGATGTAAAATCTTAATTCTAGTCGCTTCTCCGAGATTGTCTGCATCATACAAGATAAATACCCCGTTGCTTATTTTTTATAGAGAATTTCGCTCCCCTAAAAAGTAATTTACGGTTTTGGTGACTGACTTATAGTTTTCGGTACGTCGACTTTTTCTTATCAACTTGATTGCAAATGATACTTAATAAGAATATTCAACCAAAGTAATGGAACACTAAATTATTTAATTGATTTTTATATAAGCTTGAATGATTCCGAAAATCCTAATGGACCGTTATCATCATAATTCATAAACAAATTTCTTTTTAAAAATTTCCAAACTTTCACAAGAATCAAGTTCGTTTTATTATCTACCCTTTTAATTAATTCAATGTCGCCTACTCTATGGCCATTTTCAAGCATATACATGGCAACACTAGACCTATCTGTGCGATGATATTTGACATGAGCTAAGTGCTCTTTTAAACAAGTTTTAATAGGTCTCTTGGTTTGCCCAATATACAGGGTGTTTCTAAATTGATGCGAAATATGAGTAATTTTGCACCAAAAATTAAGGGGGGACTTTCATATAAAGTTTTGTTTAAAACCACTTCTCCTCCAAGTTACAGCCCCTTAAAGTTAGCGGGAAAAACAGTTTTTATTTAATATGTCCACTATGGAAGAAGTTAGAAGAATGAAATTTGGCAGATAATTGATGCTAATAAAGTGACATTTTTGGCGGTTTTTGTAACCCTGCAAAGTTTATACAAGGGAGTGAAAAAATTAACCCTTATAATATTTTGCCTCAGAACATTTTAATGCGTCTACATTTTTCTAAAAAACACCCTGTTTACTTGGTTACAGTCTTTACAATTTATTTTATATATTCCCGATTTATCACACATTTCTATTGGGTCTTTCGGATTGCCTAAAAGATTTTGCAAATTGTTACTACTAGAGCTTACTGTTTTATAATCAAATTTTGAAAATATTTTTTGAAGACCTTTTGTGTATGTAGGATAATTTGGTAATTATCTATTTTGCTATTACTAGTTCCTAACGTTGTAATGTTTCTAATGTTTAACTTATGTTTATGTTTTCTAATTTCGCAGTTCTTTATCAAAGTTTTGTTTTGATAATGGGAAATGTAATAATCTGTGAATCAAAAAGTTAAAGGATGCAAGTTTATGTTGCGTACTATGGTTGGAATAATTTGCTATAAACCTCATAGTGTTAGTATCTTTACGATAAATATCTATATCTAGTTTGTTCCCCATTTCTTGTCACTAAAGTGTCTAAGAAAGGTAACTTAAGGTTTGCTTCTGTTTCATAGGTAAAATTAGGTCTCAAATTTTGAATTTAAAATTTCTACAAATTGCCGAGTGCTGTAAACTTTAGTGTCGATGACTGCAAAAAACATCATCTACATATCTAAATCAAATTCTAGGAAAGTATTCTAAATTATTTTTTAAATCAGTTTCAAATTTACCCATGAACAGGTTAGCCATAAACGGAGATAAGCTGTTACCCATTGTTGTATCATGATTTTGTTGACAAATATTATTGTTAATTTGAAAGTAGGTTTGACTCATACATAATCTGGCTAATTTAATAAAATTATCTACTTCTGAATTGTCTAAATGGTTTTGGTGTAACATATCTTTCAAATAATCTAAAGTAACATCCATCGGAACGCTTGGAAACAATGAACAGACATCGAATAAAACTTCGTTCTCAGTCAGCTCAATGTTTTTAATTTTTCCAATAAAATCGTATGAATTTTGAACACTGAAATGTAATTGTTGATATTGAAAACTGTTGAATTTATTTGACAACCATTTAGATATCAGATAAGTAGGAGCATTAATACCTGAAACAATGGGCCGCATTGTTTTTCCGGGTTTATGTAGCTTATGTAATCAATACATTCTAGAAAGAACCGGGTTAGATACCGTAAGTCTAAACCTAAGTTGGTTTGGTATAATATTTTCACATTCTAATAAGACTCTACGGGTATCAGCAATCATTTTGGGAAGAGGATTTTTAGATGTTAATGAATAAGGGCCTTCATTAAGCATCACCTGAACTGAATCAAAATAATCCTCTTTGTCCAAAATAACTACTTTATTAATTGAAGTAATAAGTACACCTAAATCCTATATAAGGATTTAGGTGTACTTAATACTTCAATTAAACAAAATCCTTATGCACTCACAACAATATTGATAACTACTTTATTGCTTTTATCTGTTTGAGATAATTATCATTAGATAAAATGTACACAATGCAAATCTTCTACTTCTTACAAATACATAATATTCACCTGTCAAAGTTGTATAGCTTACTTGATAAATATTAAAATTGTTACAAATCAGTCTTCTTTATGAAAATTTGCATTTTTCATGATAACTTGAACATTTAGCTATAGGACACTATAGTATTGTTTGATAAGTAATTACATTTTACATTTGTTGTTGATATAAAATACAGGGTGTTTCATTTAAATTAAGCAAGTTATTGCGGTTCAAAACATGTCATTATTTAATCTTATTTTGTACACATCATGTATATGATAATGGATTTTTCACAAATTCTACATAAAATCTGATCAATTGATAGACTTCATTGCAAATTTAGTTTGGAGAAAGAGATATGAATCGGCAAAATTGTAACGACTTTTTTATAAAATACAAAATATCTCAAAACCTTTAGGTTTAAGTAAGGCAAACCTCTATAAAATCCTTTCTTATTTTGTTCGTAGAAACTGAAAATGTAATAATATACAGGACGTTCCATAACAAAAACACAACTTTGATACGTTCTATGTATTTTGGAACACTTGTATATTTCGAAAATAATTTTAAAGTATTCCTCCGATAGGTCTCCATCCATCTCAAATATATTTTTCCAATTTCATTGAATAGTTTGGCAGTAATATTCCGTGTCGTATATCGTGAATAACCCTGTATAACTGAATTGGGATTTTATAACACGAATATATAGAAATGCCTTTAGAAATTGTAAAGAAAGGTAGAAGCGTTCTAATTGCAGTAAATAAGAAGTTCAATTCTAACATAATACCTACAACTGCTTTTCCTGAAATTCAGCAACTGTTTATTTTATGCACAATTAGTTACAAAATATTATTTTGGGCTCTATCTACTGTCCCCGAAACAGTAACTCTCAACACTGTAATATTATATTGGTAGGTGATTATAATCTTACCCGTGTGTCATGGAATATCACTGAAGATAATGCTTTATCTACACGCGGCTTAAATTCTGGAATCGTGGACCATCTATGTGAGTGTTTGAATTTATGGAACATGTTTCAATTAAATAGTGTAAAAAAGTGTGAGAACAGAATACCTAATTTAGTTTCTACAAATTTAAACAGTGGAAAATAGTATAGATGAATATCATCCATCTTTATCAATCTTTTTAAAAGTTTCTATTACAAATCTTCTTTAAATCATGAAAATTATTATTCTGATTTCAAAATAGAAGTTATTTAAACTTGTGTCATTACTTGTCTGAAATAAATTGGAAGTTTCTTTCCTCTTTAAATACTGACGAAGCTGTACAATGTTTTTATTACATTCTATATGAAAGTTGTTCTTTATTTATTCCACTTAAGTTCACATTCAAAAACAAAAAAATCCATATCGGTACACTTCAGATTTACGGGAAATGAACCAATCTAAAATATCTACCACAAAATATTTAAAAATACTAATGATCTATATTTCTATAACAAATTTACTAAATAAATGTTACAAGTCATATAATAACAATATTTAAAGTAAAATTAGAAGTAACCCCAAGTACCTACTTCTGGACCCACATAAACAATCTGGAAAAAGGAAAAAAACAACGTTAAATATATACCTCTTTAATCCGTCCTCAATTAGAATACCGTAGTATTGTTTGGTCCCCTGTCCAATTTACCCTTATGATAAAAATTGAAAAAAAAGCAAAACAGATTTCTAAGATTCTACTCTTTCAAAATCAAGCATCATCTATCAAACTACCTTCAGCTTTTATGTGTTCTTGACATGAAAACTCTATATTCTCAAAGAATATTTATTGATCCATTGTTTTTTTCATAAATTGATTAATAGTGTTCTAAGCTGCCCTTTTCTGATTAAATTTAATGTACCATCTAAAAACCTTCGCATTACCAATCCGTTCTCTCTTAATCTTAGCAAGACCACCTATTTACAAAATTTCTCTTTAGAAAGGCTTATGAAAACGGTTAATATCGTTTTTGATATTAACTATTGTGATTTAACGATTCAACCATCAGAAACCATCTTAAGAAGAATTACATAAATTTGATTTGTTGTTTTGCAAGAACAATTATTAATTGGTTTAATTCATATTAAATAAAAAGATGGAATTTATAAATTATTGAAATAAATTAAACGATCTAATCAAAATCACAAAAATAATTTTTACCGGAATAAAATTCAGAATAGTAATATTAAAGATAGCAAAACTTTTTGGAATATTATTAATAAATTAACAAATTGCAATGACAAACCATTTGAGATAAAAAAACTAAAAACCGAAAACGGAGAAGTAACGGAAAATGATACAGAAATTGCTAATATATTTAATAAATATTTTATTAATGTATGTAAAAACCTAGCTTCAAAAATTAATAATACAAATAATGTTAATATATTAGGAAATTTGAAAATTTCTATGGCTTCATCCATTTTTCTAACACCAACAAATGATAATGAAGTAATTAGTATAATACATAGTTTAAAAGATAACGCATCTCCCGGATATGATAAAATCAATGCAAAATTATTCAAAATAATTTCTAATGAAATTGGGTCTCCTATTGCTAATCTAATTAATAACATATTTATTCTTGGTGTATGTCCGTCTATATTCAAAATAGCAGTAGTAAAACCATTATTTAAAAATGGTAATATAAAAGACCCTTCAAATTATAGACCAATATCCATGATATGAAATATTGCAAAAATCTTTGAAACAATTTTAAAGCGTATAATTAATACATATTTAAACAAACATCAGTTAATTTCTAAATTTCAATATGTTTTTCAAGAAAATAAATCTACCCAAGATGCAATAAGAGATTTAACTTTCAAAATTAATACAGGAATGCAACGTAGGAATCCTTCAATTGGGGTATTTTTAGACCTTGCCAAAGCATTCCATGTAGTGAGTCATAAACTACTGATAGAATGAATGCAAGTCATTGGTTTTAGAGGTACTGCATTGAATTTAATAAATAGTTATTTATCTGAAAGAGTGCAATTTGTAGATATTAATGGAACAAAAGTGATAAACTCTCTGTACAGTGTGGAATACCACAAGGCACAGTTCTGGGTCCTCTTCTTTTCAATATATATAAGCGATAAGTTTTTCAACATCTAGTATATAAATGACCTTCTAAATTTACAAACAAAAGGTTCCATAAGTTGTTTTGTTGATGACACAATCAATTTTTATGAAGGATAAAATTGGGATATTTTAAAAATGGTAGTTGAAAATGACATGCAAAGTATTTATAACTGGTTTCAATATAAACTGTTAACAATAAATTTCAATAAATCAAAGTTTGTACCGTTTTGTTGTTATGCAGACAAGCTTCCAAATTTTAATTTTATAAAAATTGATAATAAAAATAATCTCTTAAGGGCAAATCAAACTAAACATCTCAGGGTCATCATTGATCATAACTCATCTTGTCCAAACATTACGTGGTTTTCTTTTTTAGATTTAAAAAATTAGAACTTTTTAGATTTTGACCAATTAGCCAAAGTGTATTTTTCCCTAGTAGAATCGAGATTATCATACGGAATTATAGCATGGGGTAGTACCACTAAAGAACTTATAAAAGAGTAGAAATTATACAAAAAATTCTTACGTATATTGTTAAAAGTAGAAGATTTATTATACAGTAGCGAAAAACTTTATACTGACAGCAATATATTCGACCCAAGAAAATTGTACTTTAAAATTGCTGTTATTGAAATTTATAAAAATAAATCAAAACTACCATTAATTGAACATCAGCATTATATTTATATATATTATTTATACTGACAGGAGTTTATTAACAATTGGGCAACGTTCATTTGCTTTCCTAGGACCACGTCTGTATAATTTATTACCTCTTGCAATTAAATCAAGTGTATCATTAAACAGATTTAAAAAAGAAACTAAAAAATTTCTAAAATTGTCCAAAAAAGAATATAAACAATCATTATTTCCGTGAATGCTATAGTCGATAATATGTTTTACACATTATATCTGAGAGCTTTTTCATACTGTGTTCATGTGTTCAGAAAAACTTTTATATTTTTTATAAAAATACGTATTTTGCGTTTATTTGTACCTAATATAAAATAGTAATGTAAGACATATCCACCCACGTACAGGTTATCCTTTGTGGGTTATGGTTTTATTGTATTGTATTTAATTCAAATAAACATTATTATTATTATTATTATTATATTCCAGAATATTATTAATTTAATCTAACTTACATTATTTTATTGTAGGTAACAAATATTAATTATATGTATATTATTATTCTGTAAAATTTATATACTCCTATATTAAGTAAATTCAAATTATTACTGTTTTCTTTATCTTCTTTTTTTTAGAATTACGAATTTTGGTGAAAAAGTACACTTTTCTGTATTTTTCTGTAAATTTTTTGGGAAATCTCTACCTCTATTAACATGTTTACCTATATAAAATGATATTTTCCATAATGTTAAATTCACTTTACATAATTTTATTATTCTTATAATAAATTTTGATCAATATTCAATTTATTAGTCTTCTAAAATTGTTGGGTTAAATTAAATCCATTCGGTTAATAAACAAAATTTCACAAAGAATATAGAATTTTCTTTTTCGGTAGGATCAAGTGGAAGGTAGTTTGGTAATAGCTGTAGTTTTCTAAAGTACCTCCTGAACGGAATAACTACTCCAACACCAAAAATACGTATAACAAACTATACAGATTTTGCCGTTAATAATTAAAAGTTCGTTCTAGCGAATTTGATGCATTTAATATTATTAACTTTACTAAATATGTTTACATCTACACGTACCTACATAATAATAAAAGAAAAAAGCCACTGTGACGTTAGACAAAAGTTATCAAAAAGTTGTTGTGATAAATATAAAGTTACCAACTAAAGGAGAAAGAATCGTAGGATGTATAGCGTATTATTTTCGGCTTATGTATTTTCTAAAAATAAAATAAATGATAGTATAGCTGCTAAACTCAGGTTGTTTTATATTGTATTATATTATATTAATAGTATATCAAATAATAACTTTTTAATAGACAACATTTCGCTTGGGTTTAGACAAGTTACTCAAGCAAATTAGTGTGAAATCTGGTTTTAAAACGTGTTGATTATGAAATTTTTCCATATTTAGTAAACGAACAATACATTGTGTGCCACTTTAATCACATTTCTTGAATTCTCCGAATTCGTTTCCAATGATGTGCATTCGGACATTTTCTATAAAGAACTCATTTTGTATTTTTATAGCTCTGTAAGCAACCCAAAATGGAAAACAATATTTCAGTACCATTATGTTTGATATACTATAAAAATAGTTGTAGTGTCCAATTACTAATTGATGATAAGCATGGTAATATGGTTTTAACTACCTGTAGACAATAGAGTACAGCGATCCTGATCATTTACACGCATTTCTAACAAAAACTAAATAATGATAATAAACAAAATTTCTGCCTTTTATTACAGTCCTTGTTGCGGACTCAAACGTCAAAAGTTAAAAGATGGTGACATATGACAATGTAGCATCCATATAAAATTACACATACATATAACAAATTCTATAAGAGCGACAAAATGATAAATACGTCAGTGATCCTAGCATCCCCACCACTAAAAAAAAGTTCAGATCTACAGCATGATTTAATGCTAATTTATTGCTTCATTATCAAATTTTGTGCTTCTACCAATTCACACCAAACTGATATTAAATCATAGGGATGCTGCTTAGAGTTACGATAGCATCACACCCATTTTTAAAAAACGTGCACAGAATATCCCAAATGTACAAAATCATAACCAAGATTTTTGTGCTAGCTTTACATCAAAATAAAAAGAGCAATTAACGAATAGGTACACTCATGAAATTAGAACTTGGACACCACAATTTCTGTAAACAAAAGTTTGCACATTGTGAAGCAGGCTTAAGGGTATCATTTACAATTCTAACAGCAGGTAGTCTCAGCAGGGGTTATATTATAGAACGACTGTAGAATGAATTATTACACTAAGCACGTTTTAGAAAATAGGTAATTTACGTTGCTTACTTAATATTTTTCCTTAAAGAATATATTTGAAGGTATCACTAATTAAACACCATAGCTCGATTAATTATCGAATCAAAATTTTGTTTAGGAAATGTTTACAAAATAAAATTAGAAATAATTTTGATTCAAAAAAACGTCTACAAGCAATAACTTTTAAATTAAATCAAAAAACTAAACATGGTTATTTGGGTTGACTGATTATTACTTATTTTTTAAATAAATCTAACCTACTAATTATTGTAAGTTATTAAAAAATCATTAAACTCTCTATTTATAATATTTAGTCCTTACAATATATTTAGTTTTTTGACAAGAATTTATTACATAATTATAATTAAGAACAAACAGAACAACGAACCGAACGGCAATCGGAACAATAATTTGGACGGTGCTACGTACGAATTTTAGAACAGATTCGCAAGTCCTGATTGTTCCACGAACGGTTTGCGGCGTTCCCACAACTTGTCGGTTTGTTCTCCGACATCAAAGAAAATGCGCGCGAATGCGTTTGCAGGTTTGGACGAATCTAAACAAAACGGCAAACAAACTTATGCGGGAGAATTAAAATTATTTATTTTTGTTCTCCCTTAATTGTGGGTTTGTTGTGTTTTAGGTAATATTATGGAGTTGACAAAAGAAAAATGTTTTTAAATTAATCAGTGTTTAAGAATGCAATCTCAATAATAAATATATATGAACTGAAAACTACTGAAAATAATTATGGAACAGCTGCTAAACGTTCCGTTTGTTGTTCGGACTGTGGAAATCATAAAGATCGTTTGTCGTTCTGTTTGACTTTCGGTTCGTTGTTATGTTTGTTGCTCGGTTTGTTGTTCAGGTGTGTACGAAGCTTACAACTTAAGCAACAATTTTTTGGCGAATAAAGATTAGTTTGTGATGTAATATTAGAAACACAAATTTATATCATATCAAATTTATGACAACTTAAAACCAAGAACGTGTATGTTATTGCTAAGAAATTATTAAGGAAAAAGCGCAATTGCAGTGTAAATATTTATAATTAGATATTTTCGAAAGTTTATAAGTCCTCTATTGTAATCTTAATACTTAAAAGAAAATCCTGTCCATTAGCATTATAAGGAAATGGCTTTTACTTTATGAATAAGTTTCAATAACAATAGAATATCCTTGCTTGTTTAATTTACTTCCTTTGAGTCATATTGCTCTAAGGGTTGTTACATTGGTCATTAGAAGTATGTAATAAATAAACAATTACCTACTGTTTGAGAAGGGGTAGTGTGAACCAATAAATAAAGTAAAAATGTAAATTCCATTTTAGTTTAAAATTTCAAGTGTTGTGAAAATGCCACCTCATCTCGGTGCTGATTTGAAAGCGCGGATTGTTTCGGAATTAGCGGCGGGCCGTAGCGTGCGTAAAATTTCACGTATGTTAGATATACCAAAAGCACCGTAGGGCATTACCGAGTAAAATGGAATCTTGAACACACTTTGGAAAGAGCAATCGGAAGTGGTAGACCTAAAGTATCTACACGTGCTCAAGATCTCGAGTTGTTTCATTACGTAACAGAACAACCATTTGCTACATACTCCAGGGCTATAGCAGATACACATTTTCCCGGATGCCGTATAACTGCACAAAAAGATTAAAGGAGATGGGAATAAAGAAGTATAATGCTGCTGCGAAAGAAGTTCTCAGTGACGAAAATATGAGACGTCGTCTGGAATTTGCAAGGCGATATGTGAACGAACCTTTGGAATTTTGGAATCGAGTGATTTTTAGCGACGAAAAACGTTCAATAGCCGCAACGATGGACCACTAAAAGTTTTTAGAATGGAAGGAACTCGTTACGAAAATAATCACATATGTCCTAAAAACGAAGTGGTTATTTTTCTGTGAATGTGTGGGGTTGGGTTAGCGCGGGGGTCCAAGAGTTTGTTGGGCTATCGATGGACGTCTTGATTCTGCTGCGTATTTAGATATTTTGAAACTATTATGAAACCTTCAGTCGAAGTGTTTTATCCAGACGAAGATTATATTTTCCAACAAGTAAGTATTCTTATTTCACTATACTTTCTCCAAAAAATAGTTCGGGATCTGTTGAATTAACATTTTCATAATGTATTTTGTTGTTAAAGGACAACGCCCCTATTCATACTTCGCGGGTTGTGCGCAATTGGATACGAGAAAATAACTTGGAGCTGTTACCCTGGCCAGCAAAAGCCCAGATTTTAACATTATCGAAAATGTTTGGGCTCGAATACTTGCTGTTATCCGAAGACAACAAGGGCCAACCAGTAATGCACTAATTGCAGCCATTGATACCGCATGGGAAACGATTAATATTAATTATATTGATACCTTGATAGCGTCAATGAGCAGACGCCTCCAAGAATGTATCAATAATAATGGAGGTCACACCCATTATTGATTTCTTATATTTATTTATATAGTAATACCTTTATTTAAAAAAAAGTTTTCATTTAATTTTAAACTATAACTTGGTATCTTAATTATAATTATGTAATAAATTCTTGTCAAAAACTAAATATATACGTTGACAATAAGAATTGCCTTAGTTTTTATTTTCACTTTTTATATTAACTACAGAAAAAATGAAACGTCATAAAATATACATTTTGTAAGGACTAAATATTATGAATAGAGAGTTTAATGATTTTTTTTAATAACTTACAATAATTAGTAGGTTAGATTTATTTAAAAATAAGTAATAATCAGTCAACCCAAATAACCATGTTTAGTTTTTGATTTAATTTAAAAGTTATTGCTTGTAGACGTTTTTAAATCAAAATTATTTCTAATTTTATTTTGTAAACATTTCCTAAACAAAATTTTGATTCGATAATTAATCGAGCTATGGTGTTTAATTAGCGATACCTTCAAATATATTCTTTAAAGAAAAAATTAAGTAAGCAACGTAAATTACCTATTTTCTAAAACGTGCTTAGTGTAATGATTCATTCTACAGTCCTTCTATAAGATAACCCCTGCTGAGACTACCTGCTGTTAGAATTGTAAATGATACCCTTAAGCCCGCTTCACAATGTGCAAACTTTTGTTTACAGAAATTGTAGTGTCCAATTTTAAATTTCATGAATGTACATTATGTTGTGGGGGTCAGTGTCATGTATAGAAGTAAAGAACTAAAATGAATTATTGGACGCATCGAATATGTATACCCATTAAATTAAAACAAAATTAATTAAATACAATAATTAAAACAAAAGGGAATTTCGTTATTACGCGCTGTCACCGAGCAGTGGTTACATCGCGCAGAGCGTTATGTAGAACAGAATGGTGACAACATTGAACATGTCATTTGAAATAGAACTTGACTACTTATTCTTTTAAAACGAAATATCTCTTTTATTTTTTGAATTAATTAAAAAATGTTATTTGAAAAAGTTGTTTATTATAAGTAGTTCTATACACAGTTTAAAAAGTATCAACTTAAAAATCACCTTGTATAATACTATCAAAATTTTACTATCTCTATTAACAGATATCCGAGAGTAAAGCTTTGTTAGACACTAAAAAGTAAAACAAATTAAGCCATAACACATATTTTAACATTAAGATTTTTATTCCGAATCAAACGAAGTATGTCGTTGGTGTATAGCTTTTGTGACAATTTATTCACACCCTGTATAACACTAATTATAACGGCATTATAGAAATATTACTTATGCAATATAAATGATGTCAAAATATTGAAAATAAAATGGTTCACAGCCTAATTTTAATATGTATAAGCAAAGACCATACAATAGGGAAGACGTGCAACGCTAATGTTAAACAGCCTGCGTATAAAAGTTATGTCCGTTAGAGTATTCCTTATCAACCGACTAACAAACTACAACTTAGCTATGACCAAAACCATTTGCAATAAAACCTGAAAAGCTAAGTTGCCGAACTTTACGCGGGAAATAATTCTTAAGCTGCAGTACCGTAATCATTTCAGGACATCAGATTTTTATTTTATTCTACTACGTTATAATAAAAATTGTGAATTACAGTAACCGCAAAAAGTTGCATTTAAGTAAATATAAGGGACAAATAACAGTTAATAACTGATCACGATAAAGAATGTTAATGCGAACTTCGTCTTGGTCTAATCCCAAATAATGTTCTGTTCAATTAACAATTTAAGACTGCTTTACTCCTTTGATTACTAGCCATTTTTGCCAAATTCGCTGCTCATATTTTTGTTGTCGATGAAGATTGTTATTTGCGCAGAACGCTTAAGGGTATTTGGTACGTTTTTATGTAGATGGTTTTTATTTGATTTTGGACAAATTTTATACAGATATTGAAACTACTCATTAAAATATACCTAAAAACATCCCACAAATCAAATAAAATCAAAGTAAAAAAAAGTAATACGACTTATTAAACCAGCCCCAGCACTAAAAAGGGACAACATAAAAATATTTGATTTTGCATGATCAAACAACTGAAGTATATCTACAACCTGTAATCCGCACTTGTTTTGAAATTTTAATTAAATTTTTATTTAATGGGTTTTAAGAACAACTCCTTTATGTGATTGAATCCCTAACAAAACTAGATCACTTGCACCAATTAGTGATTGTAGATTATTGTTAGTTAATTATCATCGCATCCTTCTTCGATTTCCTTCTTTCAAAATACCCGATAATACGGAGGTTAGAAAGTTATTTCACTTCATAACTGATATCTTTTTTTTAATCGTAATTTACAAAAAGACAATATTGTAATCATAGCATTGAAAAGGCTAGTGTATATGTTGTTAATGTTAGTGTATAACCAAATAATTTACAGTTTTAATTTTGACGTAAGAAAATGAAGTGAGTTTTTGTTTGGTTAGTTTTATTAGTTGATTTTAATATTCAAAGAAAATTTAATGTTAATTTATGAAACAGAACTTAACAAACAATCTTTTCCGTCAACTGTGCATTTATGACTTAAGCCGTGTCCAGACTATATAACAAAACATGCTATATCACAAAGTTATACAACTTGTCAGAGAAACGAAAGGAAAATTGTTATTTAACACAATGTTCTATAACATTTTTCTAGTTATATAGCAAGTTATATGTTATCCAGCGGTTGTCGGTAAAGATCAAAGGAAGTTGTAGAACTTCGCTATATAACTTGTTCATACTAGAAAACTTGTTATTGAAATCCATGCGCGGCATTCCGACTTCAGAGTATATTCCATTGCATTTTGCATTGAGCACTCACGGTTGACGACGTGTGTGTGACTTTTTAGGAACATGGAGTGACCTCTAATCTCATAGCTCAGTTTCGTGAGAAACGAGTCTTATGGGACCCCACTCACATGGATTTTAAAATCGAAATAAAAAACAAGATGCGTGGAATGAGCTTGGTAAGTAGAAGTTATTGAGCTTTCTGATGATACTTTGGTGCGTTTGAAAGAGTTTTGGAAATTCAAATGCACGATGTTGAACAAAGTTAATCTGAACTTCACTTTGTTCAATTCGTTTGGTACGTCACGTGACAGATTGGAGGTAAACAACCCTTTCCGGCCTGTTTATTGGGTGTATTTTTACCAGACTTGACCCAGAAAAATATTTGTTTTACCTCCAGCTTCGACATCACACGCACCAAACCAATTAACATAGGATGGCTTTCTCAGCTCCAGATTTTCCGACTGATGTCGCTGAGGTCGACAAAAGATGCGCGCCCTGATTGGACAATTTCAACGAGAATTAAAAAAAGGAAAAAGTGACGATGGAGCAGATGCTCATTATAAAACGAAATTAACTTATTTCAAAATGCTTCTTTTCCTTAAAGAGAATAAGGACAGGGATAATTAAAATGCCGGAGCAGAAGTGAGTGAACTAAAGTTTATAATGGTTTTTGACATCTACTCTTTATTTTGACACAAAACCTCTCCAGCCTCACTTACAAAAACAAAGCAAATGCTTCTCTGATCTGTTGATATAGCTAACAACAGTATGCTGAAAAATCCCTTATAATTGAAGTAGTCAATACTGCCACAACAATGCGGATAATTTCACTTCTCATCGAAAATATTCACAACACTCCGCTATTGCTCTCGATTTTCCGGCACCTAAAAAAACATGAATTACTGAAACAGTTTGCTGATTGTGGGCTTATAAAGTTTATTATGTGTATGTGTATGTGAGGCACCACTAAATGACGGAAAGCTTTGTCCTTTGTATTCAGGTCTTTTATTCTTTTATTACTGCTGTTACCTTATCAAATCAACAGTCATTTTTGTTTTACAGGAAAATGCTGGGGTAGATGTGTTACAATCTCACCCAGAATATCCTCATGATGCAAAATGCATTGAAGAACATACCAAAGAAAAGACTCCAAAACGGAAATCTGGATCCCAAGGAGTCAAAAAATATATGAAGGGAGATCTAAGGAGGCATATAACGTGATAACCCAGTTGAAAAATAAAATTAAGGAACGAGATGAATTTGATGGGTTTGGGGAATACGGTAGCAAGTACTTTACGTAGCTTGAAAAGCAAATCGGTTTTAACCTACGCAAAGTATGAGATAAATCGCTGTATCTACCGAGCAGAAAGTTCAGACAACATATCATCTTTGCCTGCTACATCCATTCCCTCACCCTTCACTGAAACTACCATGCCTTCTGCCCCACATAGTGAGAACCAGACTGAATCACGTTCAGAATCACAATACAGTATTGACAATGCGCTTTACAATTTAGCAAATTTGTAAGTTTATTTTGATTTTGTCCTTCAGATAGTTGATTCTTAGAGCATCACACACTTCTGGCACTACGATATATATATACTTTACTTCGAAAATTTAGATAAACAGCTTAAACTCTGGTAGGAATCTCGGCTCGCTAGAAATCTTAACGTAACTGAAAGTCTTTTCCTCACAGGAATCGCATCTCGAAATGATGTATTCTTTCTACCAATGTCCCACTGAATTGATCAGATATTCAAAATCGCTACTGGTCATCTTTGCGAAGTTCTAAAACTTCCGTTGCATCAAATCTCGCCTGTCAATGGATCCGTCTAATCTCTTCTTAAATCTGCTATAAGCGCTGTACCACTGTATACTTATCTCGGGCTTTTAACGATGGTCGAACCCAAAATCTTCGTTTGGACCTCATGTGGGCTTTGTTCACTCAACTGCGGCAGCCATGATGACGTTTTCAACGTTTGAAGCCATTTTATACACTGCACTGCTGCACACTGACTTTTGATATTATATCATCGTTTGCTATACAGGCTGTTCTAAATTAAGTGCACCATTGGTAACTTCTGTTATTTGTGGAGTTACAACGTCAGTTAAATTAGCAAACTAGTAGCTTTTTTTTCCACTGGTTATGATGATGAAATGAACAAAACAATTGAATGTAGCGTTTAAGAGAAAATGAAGAAAATGTTTTTTTTTAATGAAACACTCTGTACATTTCTTACTGTAACAATCGCAAAATCATTCACAGAACAAAAAAAGTCATATGCATTATTGGCCTAATATTGAAAATAAGCGAATTATCAGCATATTTTTCTTTTAGGCTAGTTCGCCGTGAATGGCTGCAAATAAGATTCAATTTTACTCTTTAGCTTCAAATTGAGTTTCAATGCTCTTCAAAATCCACCTTAAAATGTCGAGATATGCCAACATATTTACTTCTACTTCTTCATTTATAATAAATGTTTTTGAGTTCTAGTTTTGACAAAAATTCTTCCATTACTTCTAAATTTTCTGTACAATTTTAGAAAATATCTTCTGTCTGGTTGATTACGTTCAGGATACAGTTGGCCATATCGTTCCAATACTTGAAGACTATTTTTTCTCGACACAAGGTATGTTTCTAACATGTCGCATTTTTCTAAATGAGTGAATGGCATTTTGAAATCTTAATAACTTATAACTTCAAATTTAAATTCACATTCACATAAGTTAATTTATGAATTTGCTTTTTTGACATAAAATTAACTTGACGCACTTGACTTAAATTGACACTTGGAATGAAGTTTTAATATTAGGCATTACATAACCTACTAGTCTAAAATAAAAAAAATCTATCAGAGACATATCTCGTGTCAAATTTAATCTATGAAAAATTTTTTTTAATAAATTATAGTATGATTTATCAAAATATTAATAAAAAAATAAGGTAAAATAGAGTTTAGTCCTATTAAGAAATTAGGAACTCGACATTTAATGGTATCAAAATACAGAAAATGAACTATTTAACAAGTAAATATTATTTTCTGATTTATGAGCCTCATACGTATACCCTGATTATCGAGCTACCACCTCTTTGTCAATAGTTTTCTGGCAATGGGGTAGTAGCTCGATAATCAGGGTATACGTATTTTGCGAGCTCCTAAATCTATAAACGATATTTAATTGTAAAACAGTTGATTTTCTGCGTTTCAAGTGCAGTTCTCTCTTGTGCCGGGGAGTAGTGGGGTGGTTTTCTGATAAAGGGGTAGTAGCTATATAATCAAGGTATACGTATTTTGCGAGCTCATAAATCAGTCAACGATATTTAATTGTCAAACAGTTGATTTTCTGCGTTTTATGTGCAGTTCTTCTTGTGCCTTAATTAAGGAGTTGTTTGGGGACTAAGGGGTTGAGCTCAAAATTCCAAACTATATGCTCTTAAAAGCTCATAAAAAGCTCCTAATTCTGCCGCAAAGATTGATCCAATATTTTTTATTTTTAAGTAATGGGGAGCTGAGTCGACGTCGATTCAGTCCCCTCCACAAAAAGTATTAAACTCCTGCTTATTGCAACGAGCTCAAAAATTTTTATTTGCGAGTTATGAAAGCTCATAAAAGTTCATTATTATGAACTATTAGTTTTTTATAAGTGAAAAAAAGTGGGGGGGCAGTTGACAGGGGTCATTATTTTTTATCGTACAATTCAAAAATAGAAAAAATACAGGGTGATACATTTAAAATAACCCAACGATATGGCACTCGTTTCTAGAGCACCCTGTACAATCGAAAATATTTTTAAAATACGGTTTTAAATAATTTTGACATATGTATGCCTTAAAATTTCTTACACTATTTGTCGTTTTTATGCTATAAAATAAATCGTTGGTAGTGCCCCATCCTGTATATTTTACACAAACTATTCTCCCACGCAGTTATTCAATATTCTTAACTCATTGTTCAATATCAAAATGCATTAATTTAATTTTGTTTCAACAAAAATCGCAACAATTTCTTTTAATTATCGTTTAAGAGTTTAAGAAATGCTCAATGCATCCCAAATCTCAGTATAAGTATTTTGTAATGTAAGAAATGCTTGAAATATATGGTGACAAATTAGTTTGCATTATTTAAAAATAAAGAATTAGAATTCGTAAAAAAACTTCTATTTTTTCATTCTTACAAATACTAGTATATAAATCAGCATATGTACCATTACAAATGGAACACCACCCTTTTCGATTCCCGATATGCATTTATTGTAGAAATATGTAATATTCTCTGCGTCGCTTTCCCACAATGAAAACTCTTAACGTTAAATGTTAATACCAGCATTGCCTAATTTAAAAAAAAAATCTTTAAATTATATTTATTTATTGTTGGTAAATACTATTGGTATTCATAAATATTAACATGTGAACAATGCGAATTCAAAAATAGTTGGAACTAAGGACTTAATAAACCGCTATGTTTTAAAAGTTATTCTAATTTTAATTATTATCAACTTAATAAATTTTCAATGACTATTAATTCAATTGTCAGCAAGATCACGAATTTAAATTATTTATCTTCAAGGTAGGGACGAAAACAGGTAAGCAAAAAGATATTATGTAACCATTAACTAAAAGCTATAATTAATATACTGACAATGACTATTATTTCATTTAAAATAAGTCAAACTAAACCGTTTGGGTCTGGACAGAAATTTTAGAATACAAAAAATATACATTTAAGTATCAGTTGTACATAAATTGTTGTAATTTACAACTACGTAAATAATACATATAATGGCAATTTCAATAAAACTTTGAAGTATAAACAACTATGAACAAAATTTCTATGCAATAAACATTTTCCAAAAACCCAAAATCTCGGATCTAACTAAACTTGTCAATTTAATTGAACTTCCTGCGATCTGAAATCCCACGATCGTACCTATGATGTGAAAAGCAACAATGATAGAATAAAATGATGTTAAACTCATACCTAAATTAAACTAGAGGTGATGTTGTGGATGTTTATGTTAATTATAGCGGGTTATATTCAGTTTGGTGTTCGCGGATTTTATTTTTTTTGTTTTACAAAAAAAGTACTTTCGAAGTTTTATAATCAACGGAACTATGGATGAGCTACATAAGAGAATATTATATTTATGTACGCCCATGATACATACAATGTATGCTAAAGTTACGATAGTCAACTTTTTTTTTCAAATAATACCCTGTATATTTATTGATGGATAAGCAATTTTTTCTGCATAAAACAACAGAAAAAAAATTATACCTATCAGTCCATCCAGTATAGTAGATTACCTTAAGCCATCAATTCTAAGTAAGAAAAAATGTACGGCACTGCTTTTTTTTTGGAAAAAAAGTGTTTTTTTTTTAAATGCAACTTTTAATTCTGCAAAAAAATATACTTAGCATTTTCGATTCGGTACGCCGTTTTTGAAATGTTTGCATTAACGTAAACTACCACATTATTTAGTAAAACCAAAATAAATTATGTGATTTTAAAGGTTAAGCAAGATTTAGTAAATTTGATCCAACCAGTGGCCTAGGATATTGTAATTACTTAAATTAAGATAAACGTAAACACCTACTTTCTTTTTAAAATACTATTTTTGTTAGATTCAAGATTTAATTCTGCAAATAAAATCATATTTACTATTTTTCGACAGTTTTGAAATGTTTTCATTAAAGTAAACTCCATACTTTTGCACGCATCCTATTTATTTTTCACTTATATGGCAGTGACTGTATATTTTGACAGTCACCGTTGAAGTTTCACTAGCCGAAATATAAATCGGTGGAAGTGATTGATCGGACACAATAATATTTTGTTGTTTGCTAACACCTGCTTCATCGACTCTTTCCACTTCAACTTTGTTACTGTTTTTAGAATTTGATTCTGGAGAAAGCACCACACAATCATATTGATCCGTGTGTATGGATGTACACGCAGTGGACTTAGAAGCTTCAGAGTCGTCTCGTGTTGAAAACATGTTGGCAATGTCAATTTTCTTCTTTAAAGAAGCATCCACATATCCTCAGCTACAGCTGAAGACTTCCAGCCTCCATGCTTCTTTATTGTGAGTAAGTCTCCACCTTGGTTTGCTATATGTGATGCCGATGAACGGCGAAAGCAGTGTCCTGTATATTTTTCTGGACTAGGCAGTTTTAAAAATGTTGCGATATTCTTAGGATTTTTCCTATTTTGTTGATACCTATGGGAGATGTCGTGCATTTACCGGAACGATAATTTAAAAAAACTGTTATTGGAAGCATGGGAAGGTCGCAGTTTAATGTTTTTTAATGATATTAATCCAAGGTACTTCTGTGATTAGAAATACTCTGGTTACATTTGTTTTTGTTTTAGGTACAGTTACTACGATTATGTCTACTTTTAATTGTACATCGTTGATTGACATGTGGGTTAATTCATCCCTTCTGCAAGCCCCACAATAGCCTATAATTAATATGACCTAAAATTATATGAATCTGTATTAACAAACAAAATTTTATAAACTGAAATATACCTTCATGGCCAAGAAAATATTGTCATCAGCTTCATTAATGAATCGGTCAATTTGTTCAGACTCAAGAATGCATGATTTTTCGGATGATAGTTTTGATTCTGCCTTTTAAAAATGCTATTAATTTTAAGTTTTTGAAATGTCAATGTTTTTGTAAATGGAAAGACATGTCTTCAGCATCGAATAACTCGACCACATTGTCGATGCCTTTTTTGATCTGCCCATGATCTCGAAATAGGCCAACAATACGTTTTTGGTTATTGAACCGACTTTATTTTCTTCACACCATTTAGAAAAACCTTTATATTCTTTGATATATTTAGTTTTAGATTTTTCCGGTAGTAAGTGGTCAATCGCACTTATCGCTACTTCTTAGTTCTGGCGGGGTACACGAAAAGTCATTTGCATCCATAATTTTAATTTAAATAGTTATTTATAATTAATTTTAACCAATTCAATACAAAATTTTAGTCGCCTAACTTTAAACTTTGAAAAATTTCAGTTAGTATTGCCAACCGTAAAAATTAAATTTCCATGCACAGCAATTTTTTGCCCAGATAGGAGTAGTAAATATTAATTGAAGCAAAATAGAAAAATAGTATAGTTATACTTGTTTTACAAGACAATTTGTCGCACTTATTTTTGAAGCACTCGTCGCTACGCTCCTCGTGCTTCAAACTCATACGTGCGACAAAATACGTCTTGTAAAACTCGTGTAAAAAAATATACTGTAGTAAAATTTATTTTTCGGTCCTCCGTCCATAATCACTGATTTTGCATCATTCAAAAGCGGCCAGAAACACTCCGTTTCTTGGACTCGGCAATATCACTTTATACTCATGACACTGAAATCAATACAATCCTCATGCTGCAATACGTAAATAATACGTTGCTGTACTCTTATTTTGAAGGATTTTATAGGCCTTTACGAGCAAACATTGAAAAAAACATATTTTAATATATGCCAAATGACACGCAAAAGGTCAGTTTCTGGCCTAATGATACAAATAACTATTGTTTTTATGACGCAGTTAAGTATTTATTTAAAAATTAAAAAATTCTTTTTTTATACATTTTGTTCCAAATGTCTCTTTCCTTTCGAATGCAAGTTTACATTCTTCTTAATAAGTTAAATCCAAGACGGCTTTAATCGTATTACAAGCCATACGTAGTAGTTTACGATACTACAAATATTGTAAAAACGGCGTGCCAAATCAAAAAATGCTAAGTATAATTTTTTTGCAGAAGTAAATGTTGAATTTACAGAAATAATTTTTTCTTTCATAAAGCTGACGCGTATATTTTTGTCTTATTTTAAATAGTTGGCTTGAAGTATTCTACGCCACTGGATAGACCGCCAAGAATAAAATTTATGGGATTAATTGTGACTGATTAGGCATTTACGTTTGCTAAAATTCAGCTTAATAAATTTATACATTTTCAGGAATCTTTTAAAAAACCTTAAAAATATAATAATACAAGATAAGGACCATGTCAAAATATAACTTTCTATTTTATTATATTTGTTTCCTTATAGTAATTATTTTGTATAATAATAGTGTATTATTTTATACGGAGGAAAAGTGACATATCCGTATTTAGCAACCGAACGAAGTGAGGGTAACAATTTAGGGCAAATTGAATGTCGGTAAATTGCTGCAAAACCTCTAATTCTAAATTTAATATAATTTTTTTTAACTTATTTATATTTGAAACAGATAGGTATGAGTATGTTTTACAGTGATATAGTTGTCAAGTGTACATTATTTGTTTAAGATTACGTTGATGATTATGTGTTTGTATGTTGCAAGGCCAGATTGCCAGATTTATTGAAGTTTGAATTTGAGATATAAACGTTTTCAAAATTCATCCAATTTCCACGAAATGGATCTGTTTTAAAATAAAACAGATTAGATTTGGAAAACTAAATACTTTATCACCGTGCATACGTTTTATGTTATTTTTTATATTTAGTTAGGAATGAGATAAACCTTGTCTCCGAAATTATTAATCATAACTTATTCATTATTTGAAGTGATCAGGTTCAAATGCGCTCGTTAATGTAGTGAGATTGTAATTTTAGAATAAAATTGATTTTAAGCTATATGTTTTTGTCAATAGTCATTATAAAAGTTAATACGCCTTCTTTGTATTGATCAACTACCAAAATAGAATTTAAGTTTTGCTTTTCGTCATTGATTTAATTTGATATTTAAAAAAGGATTGAAAATTGAATTTTAATTAGCGCGCTGCGAAAATTTGTAATTGTTACACTCAAAAATTGTTAGCGGTATGGATTACATGCAAATAGGTAAAACTCAAACAAATGAAGTTTAATTTTAAATTAGTGAATCTCCCAAATGTAGAATAAAACTAAAACAAAACAAATATTTTAAATTACTATTTGCGTTTTTATTTTATCTTTTCATTATTACGTTTTTTATTTCCCTAGATGTTTTTGCTAGACCCCTTATGTTTTACTAGTTTACATTATTGTTCCTGTTCTTTTGTTTCTTATTAAATTTTTTGTTTTATTATAAACTTTCACCGTTGTTTGTCTTACCTTTTAAATAGATATTTATTGTGTAAATATCATATATGATCGTATTAGTGGGCGGGTTGTTTTGAACGACTTGACAGATTCAAATCATATTTTCAAAATGTATTTGTGTTATTGAGACGATAGATCATAGGTATTTAAAGACCCGATAAATAATCTTTGTAGTACAAGTTATTAACGAATATATTATTTTACAACTTTATAATCAATGATTTTACCGAGGCAATGATTCATAGCTATCTATGTTAGAATCCAATAGATGGCATTTTAATAAGATTATTAAGAAACAAAAACGAAAAGCCAGGAACAACCTTTACCGCGTATATTAAATATTTTTTAATGAGTAGAGTAATTTTTCTGACACAATAAATTACATAAAAGATATTTACAAGAATAAAAGTATCAGCATAAATTTATGTTCATATTGTCAATAAATTTATATCAGATTCATACTATTTTGTTTTTTTTAACCATTTATTTTCAACAAGTTTTAGAATATTTATATTGCACAGACATCACAAATGTCAAACTCGAACTTCCATTAATCATATAATTGCTAAGATACTGAATATAAATTTAAACTTTCTTCTTTAATGTCTACAATTTTCTACAAATTTCATTAACTGCTTATCCTTTACAATCTATTGTTATCCTAGTCACAACTTTGAAACCGTGTCTTCTGTGATTTGTTCAAACAACCCGTAGATACGGTTTAAGCTATGTTCTTACTTTGTGGTAGATATCGTACATTTGATTCCTGACCTCTTAGTTAATCGACACCCCAATGTTTATTATAAGTATCTCTCTTTTGTTCTGAACAAAAAATATATACGAGTACATTACTCCAAAGTAAATAATTTTGCTCTTCTATGGTTACTCTAACCTGGTTAATACAGTTAATACATGCATGTACAACTGAGAACCAAAAATGAGACAGCTTGGTTCTAGAAGTTAAATAAGCATATCTACTTTAAAGATTATTAACATTAGCTTTTCTAGATTATTTACAATTTAACAAAGGACAGGATGAACAGTTCAGGGTAAACTTTTCATGTAACGATATAATTGTTTTCTTATATTCAATCCATAAATATGAATCAAAGTTATGTTATTCAAATTTTATATCTAAGCATGAAAAACAAAATTAAATCTAACCCTAAACATTTTTTGGTCTTATAAAGTGTAAACTAAACAAAACAACATTCCTGATCCCATATTTCTAGAAGATGAAATAGCTTCAAATGGTGCAGATATAGTCAATCTTTTTAAAAAAACAATTCTCGGAAGTTTATTCAACTAATTCACTGACCACTTCTGATATACAAGATTTTTCCACTTCAGCCAATATTTCATTAATCCAGATTAGCAAGTTCGCTATATATCAGAAGATTGAAACTCTTTCTAATTCACATTCTCCTGACCAGATGGAATTCCTGATTATTTTTTAAAGAAATGTCGTTTTATTATAACTGAGGCACTGTATTGGATTTTTAATCATTCATTAAGATCTGGAATATTTCCAGAGTTATGGAAGCTTAGTTATGTAACTTCTAATTTTAAGAGTGGTAATAGAAACGATGCCAAACAATACCGCCCTGTATCAAAACTCTCTACTATTCCAAAATTATTTGAATCAATAGTAAGTGACATTATTTCACCTATGTTCAACAACATAATTGTAGATCAACAGCATGGGTTTAGATCCGGAAAGTCAACTGCCACAAACTTAATTGAGTTTTCACAACATTTATTTACATCTGCTGAAAATCGTGGCCAGATAGATTGTATTTACACCGACTTATCAAAAGCTTTTGATACCGTAGACCATAACAGATTGATTGTGAAAATGAAAACTTATGGTGTTCTAGAACCTCTCCTTAAATGGTTTCATTCGTATTTAACTAACCAAGTTTCCAAAGAGTTAAAGTTGAAAATTTTATTTCGAAACTATTTTGGTAACTAGTGGAGTTCCACAAGGTGCCTACTTGGCACCGTTACTATTTAACATTTATATTAACGACATAAGTCAGGTTTTTCAACATTCAAAGTTTTTAATGTATGCTGATGATACAAAATTTTATAATAATATTAAAAGTGTTAGTGATTGTGAAAATCTAAATGTTGACCTTTATAGACTCGAATATTATTGCATTGCAAACGGCCTTAAATTAAATGAATTAAAATGTAAAATAATATCGTTTTCCAAATCTGTTGTGATTGATTTTCCATACAAGTTCAAATCTGGTGTAGTGGTCGATAGAGTCAATTTAATTACCGATCTGGGGATTAAAATCTCGGCAAATTTGAATTTTCAAAAACCATGTTATTTCGATTAAAAATAAGGCAATGAGACGGTTAGGCTGTATTAGTAGATTCTCTAAGGACTTTTCAAATGTATCAACTCTCCGTCTTCTTTTCTGTTCTCTAGTAAGACCTATTTTAGAATATAACACCCAAGTTTGGAATCCTTATCATTCCACGTATGTAGTTAGTTTGGAAAAAGTACAAACAAAATTTCTAAAAATGGTAGGTTATAAGATTGGTTTATCTAGTGAACAAATAGACTATCAAGAACTTCGGTCCTTCCTTAACTTAAAGAGTCTCGATGAAAGACGATATAACTTCGATATCATATTTTATATAAACTGCTGAACTCATTCTTAGTAAGTCCTGATCTTCTTTCTCAAATAAATTTCCACATTCCTCCAAAAGCAACTAGACAACGAATACTGTTTGCTATTAACTGGCATCGTACTAATTATTCCTATTTTTCTACAATGGATAGAATGATGAGATCGGCTAACCAATTAGATGTAGATTTTTTTAGTTGCTCTTTATAAATTGATCAAAGATTTGACCATTTCCATACAAATAAAATTTAAGAATAAAATTATTTAATTTATATCCGTTTTTGGGCATTGAGCATATCATAGGGTTAGTTTAACAGAAACCTAATTTTTTTTTTTCATGTATTTACAGAGATTTGGAGTAATAATGTAACATGTGTTGTATGTAAAAGCATCAATTTTTTGTTTTATGTTTATATCATTGGTGTTTACCGTTAAGTAATAAATAAAAAAAAAAAATCCTGCTCGGCGGTTACTACTTACGTTCGTCGCATTTTATTTTTAATATTAAATGAATTTAACATTTTAATCGGTTTTTTGTCCTTATTTAAAAAATACTTAGTTATGTTTAGTTGTTTAACGATTGTAATGATTTCTGCCCTAATTGTATTACAAATGTTTTCACAATTTCAATTTTGTTTATTTCTTCTTAATTTTTAATTATTTCAAATATGCATTAGATCAAATTCAACCTTTTTGTTTGAGGTTTACTGACAAAGATAATGGACTATACTAAAATTTAGTTGTGTCAATGCAGGAATGCATCGGATCAGTTTTAATATTAAAATATCGAGGAACGTTTTACTAATTTGTATTAATTGATTCGTGTTTTTAATATTCTGGGTTTCCCAAAAGGTCTATAAAACTCTCTATCAGGTATTTTCAGACCAAAACTTAATTTAATTTAATACAACTTACGTTGGTAAAAATTTGCTTAATTTCGGTGCAAAACGGTACTTTAAGTTGCAATTATGAAATCGTTTTTTTTGATATAAATTTTGAACAGCTTTAGCGATTTTCCAAAAATTTGGAACATTTACACAGGATAATAGACTAGAAAATGTGACATAAAAATTCTAACAAAATAAATCAATTGGCAGAAAATTGGGTTTTGTAATAATTTTAAACATTTGAAATATCTAGCCAATGGACAAAAAATAAGGTGTATATATTAATGTGGATTATGAATTCTATGGGTAACAAAAAAGGTAGTACATAAAATTCGATAAATCGCACTGGTTTTCGCAAAATCGCATTTTTACCAATTGATAGCATTGTTGTTAAAAATTTTTTAATTCCTTCCAATGGGACTGAATTCTAAATACTCTGGATGTAAATGAGGCTGTAGGAGAAATTTTATCAAGTTATATACGACTGCATAGATAGATTTGTTCAGTTAAGATATTAGGAGGTTCCATAGACATTTTCCACAGTGGATGTCACTTAACCCTACGTAATTTTATTAAAGGTAAGAAAAAATCTCATACTAATTATAAAAAACGGTAATCCCAATGATTACCTTGTTCTCCTTGTTCGTACTAAGTGTAAACTACTATGCGAAGAGTTGTAAAATGATTCAATCCAAATTTTTGGAAATATGTCAAATCTTTTAAAGGTCGATAATTTTATTCCGGACTGCAAGGAATATGAAGGCGGTGAAGCTAAACATGGACAAGCCATTGTGAATCTGTTTGCAAGGTATACGATCGACATCCGAGAGTGGATAGTGACAATGTAGTTAGGGATTATGTGATCGCTCAGTCTTCATTTACTGTTTCTTTATCGGACGTGTTTAAAGCAATCAATAATTTAAAGAACATTCAAGCGTGTGACAGTCCCGACATGATAAATAGTATTTTTATAAAAAAAAATGTATTTTTTCCCTATGTAAACTAATTCATTTATTGTTTTCCATGTCACTTAAGACAAGTCCTTTTCCTGCTATTTGGAGTGTTAGTTATGTAGTTCCAATTGTTAAATCAGGTGAACGTCACGACATTAAAAATTAGTCGATGTGTATCTATACAACCCGTCATTCCAAAAATGTTAGACAAATTAGTTCCTGAACAACTTAGATGGATCTATCTATACCTCTATAATTTTCCAATGCCAACATGGGTTCACGCCAGGTCGATCTACTCTAACGAACCTACTAGAATACAGGCAGTTTGTGTGTAACGCTTTAGAAAATGAAAAGAGGTAGATAGTTTATATACTGATTTTTCCAAGACGTTTGACAGAGTCGATTTTTCAATTCTAATAAATAAATTAAATATGTATGGATTTAGTAACGGTGTTGTAAATTGTAGTACTTCTTTTATATCTAATAGATTTTATATAGTTAAGTTAATAATCGCGAATCTAGTCGGGTAGAGGTTTTTTGGGTGTGCCATAAGAATCACATCGAGGTCTATTTTATTTAATATATTTATCAACGACATTTAAAAGTACAGCAAAATATTGTTGTTTGAGGATAATCTTAAATTATTTAAAGTTATAAACGCTATTAGAAGACTGTTATAATTTGTAAACATGATTTATTGTCTTGGTGTAAAACTAATAGATGGCATTTTAACTTATCAAAGTGTAATACAATATCTTTTAATAAATCTAAGACCATTCGTAATCCATAGTTATTACTACAAAATTGAATGAGGTTTGGGACGTCGGTGTAATTTTTGACCGGCAATTAAATTTCAATTCACATGTCATAAATCTGTGTCTCGGCATTCCGTATACATAGAACTATTGTAGATTTATGGGACTAAAGTATGCCGATTTATCCTAAATTACCTTAGTCCAAAAGCTGATAGTTTCCAAAATACAGAGCGTCAAAGTTGTTATTTTTTATTAGTTTTTCTTGAATAATTTTCTTAATAGCTGTACTATTTGCATTGCATTTTGTTAAATTTAAAATGTCCTAATTTTATTGTGCCTTCCTATATGAAATTTTTATTTGAATATTTTATCCTCCAATTTCATCCCAATTAAATGTACCTGCAATTGCAGTAAATCTTGTTAATGAGCAAAACTCTTAAGATATGTACACTCATGAAATTCTAAAACTTGGACACCACAATTTCTGTAAACAAAAGTTTGCACATTGTGAAGCGGGCTTAAGGGTATCATTTACAATTCTAACAGCAGGTAGTCTCAGCAGGGGTTATCTTATAGAAGGACTGTAGAATGAATCATTACACTAAGCACGTTTTAGAAAATAGGTAATTTACGTTGCTTACTTAATTTTTTTCTTTAAAGAATATATTTGAAGGTATCGCTAATTAAACACCATAGCTCGATTAATTATCGAATCAAAATTTTGTTTAGGAAATGTTTACAAAATAAAATTAGAAATAATTTTGATTTAAAAAACGTCTACAAGCAATAACTTTTAAATTAAATCAAAAACTAAACATGGTTATTTGGGTTGACTGATTATTACTTATTTTTAAATAAATCTAACCTACTAATTATTGTAAGTTATTAAAAAAATCATTAAACTCTCTATTCATAATATTTAGTCCTTACAAAATGTATATTTTATGACGTTTCATTTTTTCTCGTAGTTAATATAAAAAGTGAAAATAAAAACTACAGGCAATTCTTATTGTCAACGTATATATTTAGTTTTTTTGACAAGAATTTATTACATAATTATAATTAAGATACCAAGTTATAGTTTAAAATTAAATGAAAACGTTTTTTTAAATAAAGGTATTACTATATAAATAAATATAAGAAATCAATAATGGGTGTGACCTCCATTATTATTGATACATTCTTGGAGGCGTCTGCTCATTGACGCTATCAAGGTATCAATATAATTAATATTAATCGTTTCCCATGCGGTATCAATGGCTGCAATTAGTGCATTACGGTTTACTGGTATAAAATTTGGCCCTTAGTTGTCTTCGGATAACAGCAAGTATTCGAGCCCAAACATTTTCGATAATGTTAAAATCTGGGCTTTTGCTGGCCAGGGTAACAGCTCCAAGTTATTTGTATCATCATATCCCGATAGTTAATTATCGAATGTTCCAAGAAAATATGTGTAAATAGTAAATGGAATCTACTAACGTAACGTTAAGTCGTTAATTATAGTTACATAACTCTTCCTTTCATAAGATATAGTTCATATTAATATGCTTATTGTAAAGCTTCGTACACACCTGAACAACAAACCGAGCAACAAACATAACAACGAACCGAAAGTCAAACAGAACGACAAACGATCTTTTATGATTTCCACAATCCGAACAACAAACGGAACGTTTGTGCTGTTCCATAATTATTTTCAGTAGTTTTCAGTTCATATATATTTATTATTGAGAAGAGAAAATTGCGGAAAACAAGAAGATAGTGCCAACCAAATTTTTACGCACAAAGAAGAGTAAAAATTATAATTTACTTCGCTTTTTTTTATTTTGGAAATTTCCCGCCCAAATGATGCTAATAGGGACATCATTTTTTTCTTGCATTCTTAAACACTGATTAATTTAAAACATTTTTTTTTTGTCAACTCCATAATATTACCTAAAACACAACAAACCCACAAAAGGGAGGACAAAAATAAATAATTTAATTCTCCCGCATAAGTTTGTTCGCCGTTTTGTTTAGATTCGTCCAAACCTGCAAACGCATTCGCGCGCATTTCTTTGATGTCGGAGAAAACCGACAAGTTGCGGAACGCCGCAAACCGTTCGTGGAACAATCAGGACTTGCGAATCTGTTCTAAAATTCGTACGTAGCACCGTCCAAATTAATGTTCCGATTGCCGTTCGGTTCGTTGTTCTGTTTGTTCCTCGGTTTGTTGTTCAGGTGTGTACGAAGCTTTACAATAAGCATATTAATATGAACTATATCTTATGAAAGGAGAGTTATGTAACTATAATTAACGACTTAACGTTACGTTAGTAGATTCCATTTACTATTTACACATATTTTCTTGGAACATTCGATAATTAACTATCGGGATATGATGACCCTATACTTCGCAGGTTGTGCGCAACTGGATACAAGCAAATAACTTGGAGCTGTTACCCTGGCCAGCAAAAAGCCCAGATTTTAACATTATCGAAAATGTTTGGGCTCGAATACTTGCTGTTATCCGAAGACAACAAGGGCCAAATTTTATACCAGTAAACCGTAATGCACTAATTGCAGCCATTGATACCGCATGGGAAACGATTAATATTAATTATATTGATACCTTGATAGCGTCAATGAGCAGACGCCTCCAAGAATGTATCAATAATGGAGGTCACACCCATTATTGATTTCTTATATTTATTTATATAGTAATACCTTTATTTAAAAAAAAACGTTTTCATTTAATTTTAAACTATAACTTGGTATCTTAATTATAATTATGTAATAAATTCTTGTCAAAAACTAAATATATACGTTGACAATAAGAATTGCCTTAGTTTTTATTTTCACTTTTATATTAACTACAAAAAAATGAAACGTCATAAAATATACATTTTGTAAGGACTAAATATTATGAATAGAGAGTTTAATGATTTTTTTAATAACTTACAATAATTAGTAGGTTAGATTTATTTAAAAATAAGTAATAATCAGTCAACCCAAATAACCATGTTTAGTTTTTGATTTAATTTAAAAGTTATTGCTTGTAGACGTTTTTTAAATCAAAATTATTTCTAATTTTATTTTGTAAACATTTCCTAAACAAAATTTTGATTCGATAATTAATCGAGCTATGGTGTTTAATTAGCGATACCTTCAAATATATTCTTTAAAGAAAAAATTAAGTAAGCAACGTAAATTACCTATTTTCTAAAACGTGCTTAGTGTAATGATTCATTCTACAGTCCTTCTATAAGATAACCCCTGCTGAGACTACCTGCTGTTAGAATTGTAAATGATACCCTTAAGCCCGCTTCACAATGTGCAAACTTTTGTTTACAGAAATTGTGGTGTCCAAGTTTTAAATTTCATGAGTGTACGTTCTAGTCGTAAGATAAAGGTCTTCAACTTTTTTATATAATGAGACTTACCGAGGTGAAATGCAAACCAAACGGTCAAATTTTTACCTTAATTCATTCCTGAATTGATATTATTTAAGTGATTCCATTACATTTTAATTTCTTTGGCAGAATGTAAAAATGGCAAACGATCGAGATAATATATCGAAACAAACACAAATTAAAAAAGATGAAAGAAAAAGATTTCATATATGAGAATCATAAAATAAATTTTAAACAGTAAATACGTGAATCAATATGAAATAAACTAAATATTTTAAACATTAAGAGGAGTAAGTGCTAGCAGTGCGTTCCTGCTAAATCATGCATTATAAGATTTATAAGTAAGCATTTTAATGCGTCGAATGGTCTCAAAGTGCCTATACAATTGACTTAAATTTTCAAGTTATCAGCAATGTTTTGATTGAAATTGAAAGATATAAGAAGGAACTTTGTTCTCGTTGTAGTAAATTTTGATTTTGTATTTATTTCTATTCAAATTGTGGTGTTAAATATGTTATAAAATGTACAAATTCAAACAAAAAAAAAAACAAAAAATAAGCATTATGAAAAAAAGTAATACTACAGTGACAACGCCCCAAGTTTTGTCTTTCATAAAACATTAGTTTACTTCAAACATTTAAAATTAAAAAGCTGTTTTAAGGGTACTTATAGTGCATGTTTAGACATGGCGCACTGCTAGTACGCATTCCTCTTAATAATCGATTCAAATTCGGACTTAAAAAAGGTAAGTGCATTCACGTTTACTTTTAAAAATTTTAAGCAACTTAGTTATAGTTACGCAAACATAAATACAATTGAATATTTAAGTGAAATTGTACGAAAATAGCGTCTCGACGTAGTCCTTCTTTACGATATTGGTTATCGGCGTTGTTTTGGAATTCCATCGCTTTGACTCCAGGAAATATAGATATTTAGAAACGGTTCCTTAATTATTAACCAATTTTGTATCCTTAAACACTTGACAGTTGCACATTGACAAATAACGAAGGCAGCGAGAAAATATTAACAAAATATTACTTACCAAAATTACTTTGTGGCCTTTAGGTAGAGATAATTAAGACACAAACATTGAATTATTTTAATGTAACAGGAAGGATTAATAAAAGACGGCACAAAAATTACAACCTAACACTACAAACACACGATATCGACTCAGCAGACTCAGTATGAAATAATAATCTAGAAGTAGTCAGAGCTAGGCTTTTGCTGACCAATACAAGTAAAAAGTTATTCCATTCACTCCGAAGATGTTAAATAATACCAAGAGGTTTGAATATTGCGTTTTGCAAAATATGTTCTTGAGGTATGAATTATTATTACTCGTACATTTTAGAAACTTTTCATTCAGATTACATTTTGTTCCAATAACCCAAATATTGATTAAGGTGCAATAAATATTTTGTTACGTTGATGATAGCATTCCCTACCGATGAAATAATCAAAAGCGCACGTAAAGCAGGCACCGAAACGTTGTTATTCCGAACATGTGTTTCAAAAACGGCAAAAAAGCACTCCACATAAGAAGCTTTCGACGGGCAATTTGTTGATTTACTTACATTGTTCGTCATCTAGGATGCAATTTACGCACATTTTATTTGTTGTAAATGTTTAAATCTACAAACAAAAGTTTGACAATTAAATAGGTTAACTGGATCGTCTGATGCAACATTGCTTTCCGTTCTAGAAGCATGTAGGCAGAATATGGGAGAAACACAGATGGTAGCAATTTAAAGTATTTCACGATCTGCCTGAAAACCAATGGTTTCCAAGTTTACAAGAACAATGGCACAGTTTTCCTGAAGTACCCAAGAGTAGATTTGATCAGTTGATGTTGCAGCTACAGTGGTAACAACATCCCACTCCTTAACATTGTCCATTTTAGACGCATATGTAACATCACCGGTATGGTTCCCCTTAGTTTCATGCCACAGCTCTTCTTTTTAACCTTAATTGCCTTTCAATTGCCTTCTTGAGGGACTGCTTGCCCTTGGTGACAATTGACATGACGGCTTGGAAAACAATATCAGTGTACGAGTATTCTAGACCAATGTTTTTCAAACAATCAGTACCACCTATTCTAGTCTTCAGGGCATTGATAAAACCTGCAGAATAAAAAATATTAAGTACTTTCAAAATTTACATAAATATTATTGAAAAAATATCTAAAGAATTATATGAAAGGTAAGAAAATAGATGGTTACTTTTACCCAAATGTTTTGTGACTTTGGAGCGTATCAGGGCAATGTAGAGTCCTGTTACAATATCAGGTAGATGAGATAAAAATCAAAAGCATATTAAAATTTTAAAAAAATGTTTAATGAAAATTTAATAGAAACAATAGTTATTTGTATTGTAAGTAAAGAAAAGTATATTTTTTCTTTACGTACCCTAATACCGACTAAAAGGTAATTAGTTTCAGCTTTCAACAGGCTACAGAAATGTAGGGTGTTCCATTTAAGTTAAGCAAGTTATTTAAGTTTTAAGTAGTTAGTGTTATGCGGTAGTATTAAAAACACCCTGTACATCATAACATAATAGTAAATATTGCAAAAAAGATGTTGAATGCTCTTACTAAGGTGGTGTAAACCAAAGTTGCTTTGTTCTTATTTATCTTAAAGTTAATACATTTTCTGAAGAGTCTGCAAATCAGTTAAAATCGATTTATCTCAGAAACGGAAGTAAGTAGGTATAGGGACATGTTATAGAACATACATTATTTTTATCGTACAATTTAAAAAATTAAAAAATACAGGGAATCATAACCCAACTTCGATATGGTACGTGTTTCTAGAGCACCCTGTACAATCCAAAAATATTTCTAAAATGTGGTTTTCAATAATCTGACATATGTATGTCTTAAAATTTCTAACATTGTTTGTCGCTTTAATGCTATAGAATAACCCGTTGGTAGTGCCCCACCCTGTATAATACATAAAAATTTTTCGGACATTCAAACATGGATAACATACGCACCTATACATGCATGTAATACCATATAAAAACAATGGTAATACAAAATTATTTTCAAACTGCATAAGTGGCGCGAGAACCAAATTGCCGTTTCCATTTCTGTAGCAACTACATAAAACAAAAGTAACAAACAAAAAATTTGTGTGAGTCCATGAAGTGGTAAAGTTTTGCGAAAGTGGATATAAATACTGAGAACTTTTGTTACTATGGTAACGATATTTATGATTGTGGGTTTGCTTGGTACTGGACGATTTGGATGCAAAGCTGCAAATGAAGCCGCAACTTCACGACTTGAAGCACCTCGTACATACTCCAAAACAATCTAACCTCTTCTTTTTACTTTATAAACTGACATATTCTGTTCAATATTTGAAAGTTAAACGTGTTAAAATGTCTCAAACTTAATAAACAAAATTTGAATGACAATTTCGTTACCATAGTAACCAAGTCTAATTAGAAAAGCCCTTTAGACTCGTCGGTTCGAATCTTCCTCGGGACGATACTTTTTTTGTTTTTTCTTTGTTAAATTAAAAACTATAAGAATATTTTCTAATAGACATTGTACCACTTACTTCATAATTAACCTAAATGGTTTATACTAGATGTCCCAAAAAATGTTAACATGGGATTGAAATATTAACATGTAAAATCCTATGGCCAATGTCAAATGAAAAGCACTGTATATTATATAAACAATAAATGTACAGTGCAAAACCTGTAGGGATCCACATTTTCTACAAACTGCCGATGAAAATTGCTCAGTATTTGAAACTACCCAACCCAGAATGTTACACTGGACTTTTCTTGCTGAGGGCGGCGCAGACATCAGAAAGCTCAAAACTGATGGTGGATGGTGATCCAACACGACCACAGAAGGCTACATAGAAGAAAGCATTAACAACAAAATGACGACTTCGAAAATGATTTTTAGTAAACCGTCATAATCACACAATGCATGCGAGGGTCGGAAGAAACAATCAGAGTTTGCATGTGTCGAATTTTCATTGTCCACATCAAATGGAAAAGAAAGCGAAGTTCAACAGGAGGTTTTATTAAAATCGTCACTATCATCAATAATACATTATCTCCCCCGGAATGTAGAACGCCCCATAGATACAAGCAGTAGATTCTATATACGGGTTAGTATTTCCTTCAGTCACCGATAGATGACGTTATGCGTTGGCTTTCCGGTTTCGTCATTGATTGAATATCGCGAAGTAATGTTACCACACGACAGAACAACGCCATAATTTAAAAATAGATTTTTTTAAGTTTTTATAGGTGTGAAAATAACAGGAAACTAAAATATTATAATAATATAACACGAACTTCGGGAAGTTCATATGCAAATATAGAATCATCTGGGCGTCATACAATCCGGGAGAGATGATGTATTTCTGCTATCATTTAAGCATTTACAATTACAACCATCTTTAAGTATAACTTTCTGTGGCGATAGTAATTGTACGTTTAATATTTATTCCAATATTCAGGGTGTTTCATTAATCAGTACAGAAAATGAAACTGAGAACCCTTGCAAAATTTAAAGGGGGTTTAATATAAAAAAAATTTCCTAAAGCCTCCCCTGAAGAGTTAGACAATCTGTAGCAATGCTAGGTAGCGTTAATGGAAATTTGTTCAAAAGAATAAGAGCTGTATTCAAGAAAATGGTGCCCATTTTGAACACTCTCTGAAATAATATTGTTAATTTAAATTAAAAATGATAGTTAATAATAATATTGTTATTTATGTCAAACTTGCATACGCGGCAACTTATTAATTAAAAATTCTGCAAGTTCGCTTAATTTATTTTTTGGTGAAAAGTATTGAGTTTACGTGAAATTTTTAAGAGACAAAAAGTTTTTAATTGAGTTGGCCTCCAAAATCTGAATTTTAAAATTGAAAAAAATTTTAGTTAAAAGTTCTGGTAAAAACTCTTCAAGGAGGAATTAAGATCAACCAACTTGCAGAGAACAAGGGTGAATAAAATTATGAAATTATGGAGGCTTCTTGGTAGTAGTATTTGAATGTTTAGATTTCTCTTTTTATTTCAAGTCATTTCAGAAAAAATCGATTATTTCCTGAATTTTACAAATCTTTTCAGGGGCTGTAACTCTTCAGGGAAAGCTTTAAGGAAATTTTTTAATGTTAAACCCCCTTAAATTTTGGTATGAACCTCCAGTTTCATTTTCTGTACCGATTAATGAAACACCTTGTATAGTTACTAAATTGGCTAGTTTTGTTGCTATAAAGAAATGAGTTGCTATTAAGAAATGTGATACATTTTTTATTGGTAATAAAGAAATGTATACCATTTCCAATGAGTGTACGAAAATTTATACATTTTCTTGAATTTATTGATTATTTTTGACCGAAACAATTAAGAATCAAAATTTCAATTTTTTTTTGCTTGGAACCATTTCAAGGTAAAATAATGAATGATCGTTACCAACTGTCGCGACATGCCAATAATGTTTGTCACTTGTTTCAAAATACTTGTAATATATCTCAAGTTTTTGTTTTAGTTAGTTTGAAACTTAACATCTTAGAAACAGTCAATGTTAATGTCAGAAGTGACCATGTCTGAAATCAGAATGCTTAAATCTGCCCAAACTGCAAAAAATTATCGATGACGTCATTAGAAAAAGTAGAGGAGGTAAAACAATTATTTGAATTTCAGAAATTATGCGCTTTAAAAACAAAATTGACGTGTCCGAGGGTTTTGTCGTAAACGATCTGGAACTAAGATATATATTTATTATTCCAGACTAAACGTTCGCATTGTATTTACATATTATATTGTTAGTTACATAGTATTGAACATTGTATATAAGAGAGTGTATATAGGTATGTGGGGTAAATATTTAACCAGAAAACTCATGCATTTTGGACAATATTCTTTCTAAACTAGATCGGCTTAATTTGAATATTGGTTCATCCGTTCGTTGTGCAAGTATGTCATATTAATATTTATTATAATTCATAATTAGTGATTGCCATTGATGATTTTTCCCAACCAGTTTATAGACTCCATGTTTCTAGATGTGACTTTCGCTGCCTCAATTTTAAGAACCCTTGATAAAGCTCGCACAGCATCTAGGCGAGCGAAACGTAGGCAAATCTCAAACCAACAGGTTAGTGGTTTTAACTTCTACATCTCTAACTTACTTTAATGAATGCCAACAGCACAAACTTGTCATTTAGAAAGATAATAACTATTTTTATTTTTAGTAGAATTTATTTTTTAGAAAGCATATTTTTAAAAAATCGTTTGTTCTATTTTTATTTTATTTTTTTGTATTATATTTACATCATTTAATAATCTAAACCTGCGTATTTGTAGCAAATGTAAGTAATTAAATTATTAAATAAAACTTAGATAAATTTAATTACCAGCTAGAGATTCAATTAACAGCAATTGTGCGAATAGTTTTCGTTAATTTTATCCATGATAATGAAACAGCTTTGTACTATCATTCAGAAATAAAAGTTGTATTCTGTTTATACATGCACAATTTATATTCACAGGCATAGATGAAATATTTTAGTACAAAATTAGATGGGCAAATTTTATTTGTATATTTGTTGATTCGATTAGATTTATTTTGAAATTAATTTCATTGTAACAAATTTGTAACTTAAATTCAAATTATTATTTTAATTGTATTATTATTATTATTATTATTATTTATCTTTCTTGTGTTTGAATTTTGGATTTATTAGTTTCTCTTTCAATTATTATTACTTGTTCTATTTCATAATGTATTGTGCAAGAAAGAAGATTTTTAATATAAATAAATTACTTGAAAAGTAGAAGATTTAAACATTTAAAAACATGTTTGCGTGACTTTGAACATTAATGAAAGTAACTTTGGTATCCTTCAAAACGTGCAAATATTCTTAGAATTTGCATTTTTTAATTTTTTTCAGTGGTATTTGTATAAAATTTTTCATTCACATTTCTCGATCAATCAGATTTTTTCACGGGTCAAAATTTCACCAAAATTTCCAGTTTGTTCGTGGAATTTTATGACAATACAATTCGATGGTATGAAATTGCAGGAAATTTTTCTCCTCAAATCACTCGTATTTAAGATGGAAATATCCGGCAAAATTATACCAACTTGTTGTGTTACTTATTAATATTATCAGAAAGAACAATTTCAATGAAGGCACTTGGTATGTTCCATTAATAAAATCGAATAACTAATAATAATATGGCAGAAAAATATTAAAATATATTTACTTTTAATTTAAATAATGTTAGCAATAGAAAACTTTTGAGAAAATGGGATCTTATTTTTTATTTGAATTTAATCTGATAACCAAATAGGCGATACATAAATCTTAACTTCAAATACACACAAATATAAGATAGAGGTTATAAGAACGGTATTAATTACATTGAATAATAATGTACTACATACAGGGTAGGGCACTACCAACAGAATATTCTATAGCATTAAAACTACAAATAATGTTAAAAATTTTAAGGCATACATATGTCAAGATTATTCGAAACCACATTTTAAAAATATTTTGAATTGTACAGGGTGCTCTAGAAACACGTACCATATCAAAGTTGGGTTATTCTAAATAGATCACCCTGTATTTTTTCTATTTTTGAATTTTATGATAAAATAATGTATGTTCTTTAACATGTCCCTATACCTACTTACTTCCGTTTCTGAGATAAATCGATTTTATCTGATTTGCAGACTCTCCAAAAATGCAATAACTTCAAGATAAATAAGAACAAGCAACTTTAGTTTACACCACCTTACTAAAAGCCTTCAACGTCTCTTACTATTTACTATTATGTTCTTTGAAATATTGCCATCTTTTGTTTTTTTTTTTTATGACCTACTACTTATTATTTACCTTTTTCCTACCTATCTAGTTTAATTTTAATATGACCAAGCATAAATTATGCCCTTTAAATTATACTGAAAATTACTCAATAAAATTACTAAATTGATGGCTATCGAAGTTATTTATGTTTTTTACGGATTTTGAGTTTGATAGAGAAAATAAAGTTACTCGTAAAACAACCCTTGTCCGTTGTTATTATTTATTATTTCAGAATATAGTATTTTTATCCAAAATTTTTAAGAAAAATATTTAAAATCTGACCGAAATAAGATATTTTAGGTTAGGAATGAGATATCGCGGTGCGGTTTCACTCAGCTTATTTGGGCTTAATTTTACTATTTTTTACATCGCAATTTCCGTGATAATTTCGGAAATGCCCTCTAGCGGCGACATGCCAAATTACGATCACCATAAATACGGTCAGAATTGTAACCTAAGGAAAGCTCTTTTCAACGACACCAAGCTCATTAAATTATGTTCGGCCATTTGAAATTGTTGGCATTTGTTTACAAGCATTTTCAAAGACCCCTCTTCACTTTATTTTAAAGAGATAGGAAAAAAGTATTAAATGAAAAGATGAAGATTTTCCTCAACTATAAAAAGCATTTATTTATTTGATGTATTAATATAGCGAAAACCCAACTAAATCAAATTTTTAATTCAAGATGGCGGTTACACTCTAGCGGGCATCTTAATAATTTGAAAATAATTTCCAGCTTTTTCTTATGGCCACTTTTGTAATGAAATATTTTACCGCAAATCTTTACGATGAGTAGTTCCTGAGGTATAACACTTTGCATTCTTATTTGTTCACCCTGTACATAGCTCACACAGATAACATTAAAATACAAAGTGAGTGAGTGAAGCAAAGCGATAATATGTCGCCCAAGTTGTTTACACTAGTGTTAAAAAATGTTTTTAAATAAATACACAGGAAAGGCAAAGGGGTAAACATTAAAGAAGAACCTGTACATCACCTAAGATTCGTCGACGACATCGCAATCATAGCGAAGGTACTTGACAAGTGCAAGGTAACTAAATAAGGAAGCTGAGAAATGTATGATAGATAATTACCGAAATAATGCCGATTACTCTCAATCGAGAGCGGTAGGTAAAATCAATGTATACTGCCAGTGATAACGTATGGAGCCCAGACCTGGATCCTAAGTAGAGAGTCCACTAAAGAGCAATAGAGGAAAAGATAATAAGGAATAAAATTATGAGACCTTAAGACAAACATATGGGTAAAACAAAAAGAAAAGCAGAGGACGTGAAGTAGAAAGTTAATCAGATGAAAACCATGGGGAGAAAGGGAAAAGTAGAAAGGCTACACAGTTGGACTGACGACATAAAGAAAATAGCAGGACTATATTAGTATGACGTCACACAAAATTGAAGAAATGAAGAAACGTGAGGCACGCCTATATCCAGCAGATAGAAATTGGCGAAATAAAGAAGAAGAAGAGATGAATCAAAATAGTAATTCATTCGAAAATGAGAAACAATAACAACTAGATTAAGTTATGTCATGAAAACAATTTTATGTGTTTTGGAATACTGTTAAACACAACCCTGTTATAATTATATAAGTTGATGATTTATTTTAAAGTCATTGACAGTAACTAAAAGTAGAAAATATTTTGGTGATTCTGAAAATTAGCTTCTGTATTTCCAATGGTATGTGACTGTTTACTTAGAAGGTATTGCACTAATTCTACTTAACAAAATAAATCCTTCAGAACATGTATATTTTCGTGTTCTATGTATTTACTTTTATTATCTAAGCATATACTTATTAGGGATGTTAAAACTCTCATCATGAGTCTACTACCTATTTTGTTTATAGTTTATACTTTTTAAGATTGATTAGATTTTGAAAAGGAGAAGAATACAATGAGAACTAATACTTTACCTGCAAGCCATACTCAAAAACTTAAATAGTGATACAGCCCTTGTCACCACATTTGATGATGTTAGATACTGCATTTCTTGTAACATTGAAGTGGTACGTAATGATACATTAACTATCAGGAAAAGTAGATGATATTACAAATACAGTGCATTATAATGAAAATTATTTAATTAAATAAAACCATGAAGACTATCACTTTATTATTCAATTAATACCCTAACACACAAGCGCATGTTTTGTCTTTATTGTTGTTGAATGTAGTTACTGTTATGTGGTAGTATTAACAACACCCTGTACATCAGCACATAGTAGTAAATATTGAAAAAGACATTGAAAGTTAAAAAAACAGAAATAAGTAAGTATGGGGAAATCTTAAGGACGTACATTATTTTTAAAGTATAATTTAAAAATAGAAAAAAATATACAGAGCCTTCTATTTAAAATAACTCAATCTTGATATTGTACGCATTTCTGAGCAACCTGTAGGATCCAAAATATTTTAAAATGTATGATTTACGTTTTCTGGCGGTATTTGATGCTACAGAATAATTCGTTAGTAGTGCTCCACCATGTATATGATAGTCAAAAGCTCTGAATGAATTGTCAACAGAAAAGTGATTATTACCAATCGAATTTCTAGACAAATACAAGTTAATGATAGTTTATTCTTTATTTAATACTAATAAATTAGAAAGGTTTGACTGAATTCAGTTGTTTTTCTTAAATATCAAATTTCGTTATAAGAAATTACTTTACGTCACTTTCAAGTTCAAGAAAATAATTTAAATGGTTTTATAAACTAAAAAAACAAACTTAATTTTAGCATTAATAATGATTTTAGCGTTAGATGATTGATGATATCACATTAACATATAATTTGGGTTTGTAGATAGTAATAGTTTTAATAAACGCATAGAAATATTTTAAAATGACATTAACGTTTATATAAATGTATGTCTTTATATAGAATCTAAGGGTACGTTGTTCTTAACAACTACACATTACCGCACGATAATCTCCTCCTTGTCACCTTAAGTGACGATTAAGTAATGAAAATTTGTAAAAGGAATAATACTAATTGGTGCTGTAGCTAACACCTCTAAGCTAGTTAATTACGGGTAAAATTAAGTTACTATTAATATTAGATAGTTTACCCCCCGGTAACTGTGGTAACTTGTCATAATTTGTAAAACCTTTAGAAACTGAACTAACTTTATTAAACTGATTATTATTAATAAACAGACTGCGAATTTTGTTGCTTAAGTTTCATTGCAACTTTATTTCAATACATTGGATATTGCAGTTTCAATTCAGGATTCAAAAAGTAGTTATGTATAAAATTTTATATTACTTGTACTAATTTTTATTGCATTAACTTTATAAAACTTTATACGATTACAGGTATGAAACTGTTAGATATTGTGACGTTAATTATAAAAAGTAAGTAGGTAATTGTAGAAAACTGTAACTATTTTTGCAATTAAATATCACATTTACTTTGAGTACTTCGTATATGTATTGTTTTGAAGATTTAATTAGTAGCTTAGTAACATCTGTTAAAGTAGTGTGCGCTTCAATTAATCCTTTCGACATCACCCCTTACTTCACTACCCAAACTGACGTTATTCGGAAATGTGACTCTAAGACTTTCTTTTAATTCAGTTTTCAGTTAAACTTCTAATAGTAAATTATTTATCAGATATGTTTACCTAGTACGATCTGTAAAATGTTAAGTATACTCAGTTACTCAAGATAAAAGTAAATAAAGAAAATGTAAAAGAATATCCTGAATTTTACAAACAGAAAATAAAACTAAAAGACCCTCACTTGTATGTATTTAATGCTGTAATAATAACACTGTCTTCGAAATAAAACATTGTGTGGGAGATAAACATTCTCTTTCTAAAGCAAATATAGTTTGGGTTAAAAATAAAATAAACGTTATAGGATTAAATAAATACGAAATTAATTGTTTACTGAACGAAGTACTAT